>JBBPOE010000015.1:0-123396 GCA_038091295.1 Tylopilus felleus | reverse complement strand
CCGTGGGGCGACGTCGGTCTGGGCGGGGTGACGAACGCGACGACGCAGGTCCATCGGATCTTTTCTGTGGGTCAGAACACGAACGCGACTGGGTTGAACTTTTTGCCAGGGGGCATCGGTATCTACACGGCGACGCCGCCGTCAAGTTCAAAGTAGATGTGTGGGTTCTGAGTGGGGTTCTCCTTGGTGATCGTTGTTCACGAATGTATTCAGCGATGATGCCAGTGAACGCCATGGCGGTCCCTTCGATGGTCTCTATGTTGCCCGACGTCGTCGGGTACTGGAAGGACATCGATCCTGGCGAGAACGTGAGCACGTGGCTGTCGAACGAGGACGTTGGGTCATGCATACCTGTCGCGCCATGACTGAAAGACGTCTGAATGCGAGCCTTGATATCGAGGATGCTCCCTTTGCAGTTGTCGCACCCGCAGTGTCCAAAATCGGGCGTGCATTCGGTATGCCACACGGGCGAGTACGTTGCATTTATCCCGACAGGGTATGCATCCTCGAGCACGATGTCTGCACCCTCCACGTAAGGTGCAAAGTTGTAGTCCTACGGAATGAAATGAGTCAACGCTCGAAGTAAATTGATGTAACACTTTTACCTGGCAGTTGAGCACGATCGAGACTGGATGGTAACCGTCCATCTCGTAAATCAAGTCATAGGTGTTACGAGCAGCATCGAACGGATCCGAGTTCCCGTCTGGCTCGTGAGCAGTCTCCCAGAGGAGAAGGTTCGGAAGCGAGCTATAAGCTTCGACTTGCTGAGCAACCGCAGTCAAGTTCTGATAATTCCTAAAAGTGAAGAAACGGTGAGCCGACGAAGGGACGCATCACACGTCATCTACGCACGATCGCATGTCGTAAACAAGGTACAGTCCGAGCTCCACAGTTTTATTGAGCACCTGCTCGAATATCGTGGCGTTATCATAAGGAGAGATCGGGTGAATCTATGAAAGCCTAAGCAGCGCACTAAGCGCAGAGAGGAGATGGATCATACCGTATTAAATCCGTCTGCTTTCAGTCGGTCAATCAGCGTCAAATTGTTCACGAGATTCGGGTCGAACGTGATATAGAAGCCTTGGGGAATAAACGGCTGGAAATCGCCACCCTTGCCATCGGCGGGCCGTGCCCACAACGCGCCCGTCCTCAAATCAGTCTTCACCACCGAACCTTTGGTGTCTGGGAGGTAAAGAAGCGACGTGTTTGTTGAGAAGTACTGCGTAGTGTCCGGCGATGACGTTTCGGTTTGATACGCAGCACTGCATGAAACATTATAGCTGGTCTTCTGGGGCGATAGAGAGCTGATATCCACAGAGACCTCGTGTCCTGTGGTGTTCAACGGGACGTCCTGCCTGGCAAAGACATGATTGCCTATGCTGATCGTGACGTCCAGCGTACCGAGGTCATTATGTTTCGACGAATTTGACCACGAGCTTGAGAACGAAATTGGTGAGGCACCTTGAATATACTGATAAACGATGGGCGTGTCAACGATGAAGGTAACACCCTTTGCGTCCTCCTCGAGATAAGGTCGGAAGGCCGGTGAACACCGGAACGCTACGAGAGGCCCTTTGCTAGGTGCAGGTAGCTGGAACTGGCCACCCGGGGGAACGACCGTCTGATTGGGCATGTAATTCTTCCCGCACCTATTTGTGTACGTCAGTCAGGGAATGCCACATTCGATCGGTACCTGTCACGCACCATGTCGAGCTCTGCGCTAAAGCAGGGGTGAATGACGCTACTGCAAGCACAGTAGCTGCTATGCGAGCACCGTGCTTCATCTTGAATTCTCAACAGTATGCGGGGAGACGAAACGAATAGGCTACAGATGGCTCAACGCGCGGCTTTTATACGACCGAGGATTTTCCTGGTATGCTCATGTCAAGGATGCAGATGGAAGCAAGCAATGGAGACGCCAAGCAACCGACTTGTCCCCGCCTTCGCATTGGTCCGTACTGCAAGTCCCCGTCATAGCGATATGGATATGGTAGTCGTGGTGTTTATGCGCAATCCCTCGCATTGTGGATGGGAAGATAAAGACGGGTGTCGTTGACTCGACGTGGCAATACGACAGCGGCTAGGAGAGAACTGGCGACATGGCAGTACGTCGGCGGCAACCGCTGAAGAATTCGAGCCAAATTCTACTGGCCTGGGCCGGCACGTTCGTGCGGCCGTTGGGCCCGCTTTTCAAGCCCCAGGGGGCAACTCAAGGCACAGAAACCGAGGGCCTATGTGCGGCATTAAAGTCATGAAGAACCCGTACGTACCAGGATGTTGACTTGATGGTGCCTTTCCATCCATACTTAACCCTAACCTCAGTGCTCTGTCTGGAGGCCATGCTCAGTGATATCCTCCATGTCTCCAGGCATCGTAGTATGCAATGTGTGTCCATGACAGATTGCAATGCTGTAGCTGCAAATGTTAAAGCTGCTCGCCGCGGATTTTTAGACGCCTCCCATGCCGACAATCTCTATATGGTTCAAATGAAACAACGTTGCAACTCCTTTCGCACCTGGGCGAGCCGAGATCTGATGGCAATACCCCGGTTTGCTCGGATTCGAAGCCGTCAGAACAACGTTTCGATGGTGGTACGTGCCAACGAGTGAATTAGGTGACGCAAGACCAGAAAGAAGATCTACCCAGATTTGTACATGGTGTTCTAGCCCTTCCAGTTTTCGTTGATGCGAGGCGATGTCGGAGTGGCTGGGGGCGGGTTCCTAAGCGTTATGCTGCACCGCGCGTGCGCGTTCGTTCCTGGGGCATTCAGAGTTCATAAACCCTCTGTACCGTAAATCAAACCTTGTGTGGCTTAGCTGTGCATTGATCGCGGCATACCTTGACACGAGCTGGTCGCCAGATTGCCAGACGGTCGCCAATACGAATGGCGACAAGTCAAACCCAGCCTGAGGTTGCCTGAACGCCTCTTTGATCTGGTTGATGGCGAACGCGTTGTGCAGAAAGTGGCTGGTGCCACTCGCGGAGCAGTGCGCGTTGGCACCGGCATTCCGCGCTGTCACTGAAACTGTAAAACGACTTGCCCCACAGGCTGTCGACCGGCTTTGGCATTACATAGGGTTACGGTTATCGAACCCCACGCATCGATTCCAAGATCATACGACCATTCAGGCCCCAGGGGGCAACATGGCCCGAGTTACAGTCGAGGAGGTCGAGCTCCGCACGGCGCTGATCGCGCTCAAGAGAGAGCATCCGACCCTTGGCGTCGTCAAGATCCACGCCCTGCTGCTCGAAGCTCATCCGACGTGGGCCGTCAGCGAAAAACGCGTTCGAAAGATCTTGCAAAGCGAGGGAATCGTCGCGACCGAGTCCAAGGAGAGCGGCACCGCGGGTCTACCGCCGAACGCGACACACCCCGTGTCTCGTCTCAACAAGCGCCTCGACGTGACGAGATGGAGCAGCAAAATCAAGGTGCACTACTTTAATGCTATCAAAGGCAAGGGCCTCGTCGCTACAGAGAAGATCGCCGAGGGCGAGGTTCTGTGGAAAGAAGATCCGTTCATACTCGCCCCCGAATGGTACGTCTAGGACTACTGTCAAGCTCCGACTCGGTTCAACTCGACCATACAGGGACATTTACGACCTGCAAACGTCCTCGAGTGCCTGTGCGTTCTGCTCTACCCCTCTGAGGAACCACTCGCCGCTCCACCTGCCCTGCTCGGCGTCGGCGTCCTCATGCCCCGCCATGTTCTGCAATCGCCTCTGTCGCACGCAATCAGAGAGAGTGCACCCGCTGCTCTGCCCTGCCCGCAACCCAGCATCGGCCGCGCTCCTCAAGTTTGCACGCCACTCCGAGTGGATGGCACTCCACGCGCTCGCACAATGTACCAGCAGACTCTTGCTGGCTGCCCAGAGAGACGACGGCACGTTCGACCCAGACTTCCACGTCTTGCAGAGCCTCGCTGAACTCGGCATGGAAGAGCGTTTTCGAGCACTTCGGTGTGTGTGTCCCTTTGACTGACCTGCCCGACGCATGCCAACTGATGACCCTTGGACAGCGAGCAAGGCGTAGAGCCCGACCGAGACAGCTGGAAAACAGCCCACGCGCTCTACCTCGCGACGTTCACGTCCCCCAACGCCCCCGACGAGCAAAAAAAGCTCGCGCGGATCCTCAAGAAACCGCTCCCAGAGTCGCTACACAAGGACCTGTTCGAGTACGACGCCTTTCTGCACGGACTGGGTCGGATGAGCCTGAGTCAGTGCCTTCCCCCCTGTCGTGCCTCCCCCCTGTGGCTGAACGGATAGCCTTGCCAGATCTCGAATCGCACGGCGGACTGTACACGCTGCACTCGCACCTCAACCATGCCTGCACGCCGAACATCTCCGTGCGGCATTTCGATCCGCACAGTGCCCTCGCGCGTATCACGGTCGTTGCCAGGGCGGCAATCGAACCAGGAGACGAGCTGCTTATCACGTACGTCGACCCGCGGAGCGACTACAAGGAACGCCGCAGAAGACTGCTGGAATGGGGATTCGGTCCCTGTCGATGTGAAAGGTGTCACACAGAAGAAGGGGAGGCAAAAGCGTCAGGCACGGACGCGGAGGAGGCGGAGGAACTCGCGGACGAGCTGAGAGCGGGGCTGGGTCTCGCGTGAAGTGGTCTGTGGAATAAAAAGTAGCATACGAGGACTGAAATTTTGAGCCCACGCCTAGTCCAGACAAAGAACGCTTGCATGATCGATACGTATTGATCCCGTTCCCTATACTGGGCTGGGTTCCCGTGCATAGTCACATGTCATTGACGGGTTTCAAAGCCATGATCAATCATGAACTTGACAACGTCTCACTCTGAAATTTGCACCAAGAAGACACTGCTCAGTTACAATAAAGTGCAAGACATACTTAGTACACGTTGTGCAATCGATGTACAAGACGAACGAATCCAGTGAGTGAACGTCATTCCTGAATAAGTTAAGTAAAAGACGTGCATTGATCAGTCCACCCGCGGTCGCTTTGTTGGTCTGTCCGCCGACTCGGCACCACCCTCCTCTGGCCTAGCTACAACCTCTGTTCGTGTTCCGTGTTCGCTGCGTGTTGCCGACCCTCCTTCCTGTTGTTCGACGGATCGAGAACGCGACTTATAGTTTGCAGGCGCAGGTTGTGAGGGTGGCCGTGGTGGGGCACCGACGGCCGAAGCGACACCACCCTGAGGAACTCCTCGGAGAACCTCTAGTTCACTTTCAGCTCGTTGTCGAGCGGCACGTTCCTCTTCCCATAATCTTCGCATCTCTTCCAGCTGAGCCTGCAAGTCCCCCATTGCTTGATCCATCAACAACTTTTCCAGTGTCCACTTTTCGATGTTGTGGGCTTCGTTTTCTTTAAGATGGTGAATGTACTGCACGGCCCGAGCAAGTATGGCTCCCTTTGCCTTTTCACCAGAGCTATTTGGCACGATGCGACCGAGTTCGTTTATTCCTTCATTTATGTTGCCTCTTCGTCGGCGTTCGACTTCTTTCTGGTTTCGTCAAGGATAAGATTTGAAATGGAGGTCGCACATAAAGCAACGTACGTGGTTGTCTTTTCTCTGTCGAGCCCACTCGTCTGTCCCCATAGCAGCAGTGCGATTTCCTCTTGTCCTACCCGAACCTGTACCGGACGTGGATACTGTCTTGAGTTTGTCGGGATCGTCGGAGTCTATGTTTGCCTCGTCGCTGTCTTGGACGGGTGGCGGGGGCATCGCGGGTGTCTGTACGGCAGCGGCGGCGGCGGCGGCAGAGAGTTGACCGAGGTTGGGTGGACCACGAGGATGGGAAGACGGGCCAGGGTCGGCGATGCCTGGCATGCCCTGGCCAGGGGGATGTGAGGGAATGGGAACGGAAATCGGGTGAGTGGCATGCGGTATCTGATGTTGGTTGGCGCTCTGAATGGTGAACAGGCCCTGGGTGATTGCATGGAGTACCTCTGGTGCAAGGTCTACTGGGCCACCCTAAGCAAAGAAAAGGTGAGTCGGGTGGAATCACATAACGTGACCAATCACGTGTTGGCGGTGAACGGAATGACAAACCTTTTGAAGAATCTTGAGGATGGTATTGACTTGGGTTGCGTCGATGACGGCTGGATTGTCAGCGGTGAGGGGTGGAATGGGGTTGGTGGAGTTCCCCTGTTGGTTGGGCGGTGGTTGGGGGAGGGACATTGGAGAGGGGAGAGGTGAATAAGAGGACGAGCGCGAGGATGGCAGGTGCTGGTCACGGGGGTAAGAGAGCAAGGTCACGGGAAAGTCACATGTCGACGTTTTATTGACATCAAGGGAACAAACAAATGCAAAGTCGACGCCACTTTCATCATGTAGAAGTCGAGGGAGGCTGGGGTTGAAGGGATCATTAGCAATTCTGGGTCTGTGCACTCAAAGTGACCTCTTTTTAGTTTAGGCGTATACATACTTGGCGGTGTTTTCAATATTATCGTCGTTGACGACCCGTCGCATCAACCCGTTCCCTCCTTTCGACCCTTTCTTTTTTTCTCTCATGCCATACCATAGCTCAGAGGACCCGTTTGCTTCCATTCTCTCCCCTCCTCCAAACGAAACCCCAGAGGAAAAGGCTACCCGCGAACAGGAAGAAGCAGAGGCTCGCAGGGTGAGCGAGACCATCGACGAGCAGCTTCGTCTAGAGCGCATCGCCTTGAAGAAGAAGAAGCAGCCCGTCAAAGTCTTGCTTCTCGGCCAGAGCG
This sequence comes from Tylopilus felleus, assembly GCA_038091295.1. NCBI lineage: Eukaryota > Fungi > Basidiomycota > Agaricomycetes > Boletales > Boletaceae > Tylopilus > Tylopilus felleus. The sequence continues at coordinate 116,709 of JBBPOE010000015.1, read as the reverse complement.
AAAGCGGTAGGTCCATCCGTCCAGCCACCTCAGTTCCCGTCTGATGGGCGCCCAATGGCATCAGGAAAATCAGCCACGTTAAAAAGTCTGCCCTCCGTCTCCCATGCCGTCCTTCTCCCGCTGACATAAGTCCATCCTCAGATTTCCAGCTGCAATATGCTCGCCACGAGTGGGTAGAGCACAGAGCTGCCTGGCGCTTAGTGATATTCCTCAATCTCATCCGCAATGTCATTCATGTCCTTGACGCTCTCTTGCGCGAAATGTCCATCTCAGACGGTGAAAGAGGCTCTCCTGGCTCAGACTGCACATCCGACTCGTCCGACCGGGAGCCTTCACCACATGTTTTCAGCTTCACCGACAAACACCGTCTGTTGAAACTACGCCTCGCGCCTCTACGAAGAGTTCAGACAGATCTAGAAAAGAGGCTTGGCCCAGGCACACATGAGGTCTACACGTTCGACCCCACCGCGGTGGTTTTGCCAGAGGGCAAGACCGGTGTCCGTCCACGAGAGTTTGGCATCATCTCGAGGAACGGCTGGAAATCAGCCTTTGAAAAACTACGTCCATCACGCGAGGACGACAGTTGCTCTGAACCTATTCAGAAGCGGAGGGACGAGGAAAACTATGAAATCGCCGACATTCTCGTTGGCTGCAGAGAAGACATGAAGAACCTCTGGGAAGACACCGTCGTTCAGCAGATTCTGACGCACCACAAGGGCCATGTCGAAGATTCACCCGGCTTGTGAGTGTTGAATACGGACACATCCCTCTCGTTTCTGATTCACGTCCTCAAGTTTCTTGAATGATATTCATCGCATCGCTTCTTCAGACTACGAACCAAGCGATGATGATATCATTCGCGCTCGACTTCGGACCGTCGGTGTTCAGGAACACAAGTTCGTCATGGAAGAAAGTTCGTTGATGATCTTAATCATTCCTTGCGACCCTGTTTGATCGTGTTGATCTAGGCCAAGGCAGAGACCTCGGTCAAGGAAGAGAATGGGTCATGTATGACGTCGGTGGTACACGATCTTCTGTAAGTGCTTCGTCATGAGGTCCGCAGCACTCACCGGACTTGACGTGTGACGTTCCAGCGGGCAGTTTGGGCATCCTACTTTGATGATGTGGACACGATCATATTTCTATCTCCAATTTCTTGCTTCGACGAGAGGCTGCGCGAGGACTCGAGAGTGAACCGGTTGGAGGACAGCTATCAACTGTGGCGTGCCGTCTGCGCCTCTCCGATGCTCGCAAAGACACAAATCATTCTTTTCCTCAACAAATGCGATCTCCTCCACAAGAAACTCAAACGAGGGGTTCGCGTCAAAGACTACATTCCGAGCTTTGGAGAGCGGAAGAACGATGTATCCACAGTCATGAAATGTGCGTCCATTCCTCCCATTAGGCAGTGCGGGACCCTGATCACGCGGACTCGCCTCGGTGTTTCGTTGTGTCCGTGTTCAGATTTTCAATCACATTTCAAGGAAATCTCCAAACTCGTCTCGCCTGAACCACGCCCGTTCTTTGTTCATTTCACATCTGTAATCGTGAGTCTATCCCACCGATCATCCCCTGTGCCTTGTTCCTTGCTGGGCAAACCATATTTTTCACGCTCGACTGTGGATCTGATCTCTTGACCGCCCATCTCAGGATACGAAGGCGACCGCAGCAACACTCAGTGTTGGTGAGTCCTGGCCTTCATTACATTTTCCGATATTAATATTGCTCTACAGTCGAGGAGAGCATCCTCCGAACGCATCTCAGGAATGCAGATCTATTGTGAAGTATCCACGTGTCTGCGCGTGAAAAGATGAATGTATGTACTCCAAGAATTGCTTAATACCGGGTGGACACGCCTCAGGTCGGACGACACGAGGTGGTTGTACATACGTCGCCACGGACGACGACACCCTCCGGCTTATTTACTTTCTAAATAGTTTCTACCCTCTCCAGTGGATGGATTGTAACGATGTGAGCGGTCGATGTATGTCTTTGGGTTTGGAGATGTAAATGTCGAGCAGCGAAAACAAAACGTGAAGCATAATATTATAGAACCTCTACTTTACATGTTTCATTTACATAGCTTATTTGATAAATCCTAGTCCAATTAGCGTCCGCTCACTTGCGACGCCACTCTCACAGCTCGTCGTGCGTCTGCGCAAAACGTGCCCTATTAACAGAGGTCCTCACCCATTTTACAGTTCGCCTCGATGGACTCTCTTATTGAGAACGACACTCATGCGGTCCATTGGGTACTGGACGAGGCGCAGACAGGTAGTTTCGTCCGCACTTTCTTTTCCGACGAGAGGATCTTCAACAAGGACGCTTTCCAAGGCGCACCACACTCAATATCCTCAATTTTACGATCCTTACCGTCCTCAATATATACCAACGACTGTTTCGCCATTTCGACTAATCCCAGAACAAGGATCACGGAAGCCGATATGTATGTCTAATTTCTTCAACAGAATCATTCGACACGTGGCTAGAAAGCGAAAGGACATCCGTCCGCGGTATGCTAAGAGGTGAGTCGGATTTGGCAATGATCATTACACGAAGGAGACAATGATCTACGAAGGGATTGGACCGGAGATGGAGCGAACAAAGGGCTGGCTGGCTGTGACGCAACGCGAAAGCCTGACCTTATTCTGTGTCGCAGGCCGAAGAAAGCTAACACGGGAGTTGATGTCCTTTCTATCGGCGAGATGAAAGCCAGCAACCAGAGAGACAGACTCAAGGAATCGTTCATCGAGCTTGCGGAGAAAGTGACGTTCCTACACCACGCTCAGGATGGTCGTTATGCCACGCCATGCATCCGAATCTTGGGCGACGATGTCGTTTTCACGCTCTTCGATCGTGGTGGCTCTATCTCCACTCAACCTATCAACATTCATGCCTCTCCAGAGTTTTTCTTGCGCATCCTCCTCGGAATCACATTCGCTTCTCGCGTTACGCTCGGCTTCGACCCTACCATCCACGAGCTGAAAAACAAAACCAGGGACATCGAAGTGACCTTGGTGGAAGGGGGGAAGACAGCGATCAACGTCAATACGCTGATATTCATATCAGACTCTCTACATGATCGTGGAACGACCGTTTGGAGCGGCCATCTTACTCGGTCAGGAGTGGAAGACGAAGTTGTGGTAAAAAACTCATTCATAGACCCCTTGCGGCGATATACTGAGGGAAGAATTCTAACGAGGTTGAATCAAGCAGGTGTAGTCGGGGTACCTGAACTGATCGTCGAACAGCTCGTTCAGACCGAACACCCCATCACGAAGGCGCTCATCACCAATTCGACTCATATATCCCGCACCCTGCTCTCCAGTCATTTTGATAACCCTCCGTACCATTTGCGTGTCCTTTCCCGTTTGGTAACAAAGCCCCGAGGCTATCCCATACCCGAATTTCCTTCCCGCCAAGGAAGGAAATTCGGGTTCATGGATTGTATTACGAGTGGGTCCCCCACAGTCGAATGGCCGTATGTTTCGCTTACAAAGGCTTTAAAGCACATCGTGATGCGGTCAAACTCGCCAAAACGTTGCATCGCGATATCAGTCTCCTCAACCTGTTGTTTGTCCTGGACACGGGGAGGGATCTGGTGGATGACCTACTCAAGAACTTGCCTCAAGACGACGAGTCGAGCAAGTACGGCAACACTCTTCAAGGCTTGGTCGACAAATGGCGTCCTCGCCGTGGGCTCCTGGTTGACTGGGCTTATGCAATTCCAACTCCTGACCATCCTGACTTCTTTCCCCCCTCGAACGTTTCTCCTTCCCCTACTCATGATCTCGAACGCTCGCAAACGTCGTCTGTACTACCTCCGCTGCAATCTCAAGCTTCATTATCTGATTCGGTCCCCGTCAATCGGGCGCACAACGGTGTAGAGTATGTCTCTTGGAACGACTTGCGCAGTACAGACGACATTGTCGTTCCTATGGCGAATGATCCGCTGCCGAGGTCTTCGAGTGTTCCCAGTGATCAACTTTATCGCACAGTACGTCTTTTTATATTCGTTTGCGTTCCCGTCCTGATGTACACAAGGGAACGTGGCCCTGGATGGCCGCAGAACTTAGTCGTGTAGATCCAGAGGAACCTATCGACCACAAACCCACCCATGATTTGGAATCCTTCTTCTATGTCCTGGTTGGCGTGTGCCTCCTTTTCAGCGAGCCGAAGAGTATCAAATCCGATGCACAGCTCGTCGCTTGCTACGACCCGTTGTTTACTGTATTCAAGCCCAGCGTTCAGAAAACCATCATCATTCAGTCGGACTTTGGCTGGACAACGCACATTTTACCTAACATGACCGCGTACTTTGAGCCACTCATACCTCTCCTCACTTTCATCCGAAAAGAATTCATTCTATCCACGACAATGGCGGATTCCAATCGAACCCTGAATTTACTCACGACACGTTTCTCACTGCCATCGCCAGTACACTCGTCATTCTCCCAGCCACACACTGGGAGACACGGCATGACGTGAACTGCCCACCAATAAACACAGTTCCACTAGCGTCCGTAGCCCTCCCTCCACACGTACCTGGGCAGGTTGCCACCGCCTCGTCCTCTGCACCTCCACTTGACACGCCACCCTCCTGCGATGTCCCTGGCGCACCAATGTTGGTCGAGCAGGATTTCGATAGCCAGCCGGCACCCGAGTCTCCTTTTACCTTGCAAGTACCCACACGATTCGACAAACCCCCGTCTTCTAAATCGCCTGCCTTCCCGGCGTGGGTTCCTCCGTCCTCTGGGAGTAACTCAAAACGCGCCGCTACGGAAGATCCAGCTGACTCTCAATCTGCGAAGAAACGTGCGAAAACGACGCATGTCTGCCTGACGCTCAGGTAGGCGGAGTTCCAAGAGAGAGTAGCAGTCTTGGTCGTGTGCATGGTTATCCTTGCCCGTTTTTTGTTCCGTATATGCGCCCTCATGGTTGACCTCAAAAGACCTTGAAGCAACCTGTTAATCAATACCATTAAGGAGTACAATACATATGTTCACAGAATAACCAACATATCATAATACACCACTAGAGACTTAGACCCATCATGATCTCCGCTAGGCCTCATCCATGAAGTTCGATCACACGGTGGCTCATAGGGAGGAGCGGGTAATGTACATACTGTGTACTACAGCATGTACATAACAGGAGTGAGAGTCTGGGCAAAAGCCCCGAAGGGCTTTTCGGCCCGAAGCACTGTGAGGGCGAGCGAGCTGCGCTCCCGAAATGAAGGAGCCTGTGACGCATGCAGCGGAGCTCACCCCACACAGAAGGAGAAGGCTCCGATGGCGTATGAGAGAATCAGTGGACGCCGGAGCATACTGCGTACAATTGGATACCAGTGGACGCAGTAATTCGTGTATGGTTAGATACCAGTAGACATGGGAGTGTGCGTATGATTCGAAACCAGTGACACGTGCGTATGGTTTGGAAACCAGTGGACGCGAGCGTGTGGTTTGGATACCAGTGACGCGTGCATATGGCTTGGGGACCAGTGGACGCGAGCGTATGGATTGGATACCAGTGACGCGTGCGTATGGTTTGGGAACCAGTGGACGCGAGCGTATGGTTTGGATACCAGTGACGCGTGCGTTTGGATTGGCGCCAGTGGACGTGAACCGTAGTGCATGTGAAAGGACACACAGTGAAGCGTGTCGAACGTGCAATGCGAAGGGCAATGCACGTCAACACGCGGGAGCTGGTGAGCTGGCCAACTGGCGAGCAGTGGCGTCCAGTCCGGGACGCACGGTAATGAGTGCCGACGCATGGTGCGTCAGCACGAGAAGGGTGCGCCAACTGTTGAGCTGGCGAGCAGTGGCGTCCGAGAGGTCGAGGACCGAAAGACGCGAGTGCCGACGCGATGTGCGTCGACACGAGGGAGCGTGCCAGCGAGCTGGTGAGCTGGTAAGGGGTGGCATCCGATTGGTTGAAGACCAGGGGACGCGCAGTGAGTGTCGACGCAACAGGCGTCGACACAAGAGGGCCAGCGAGCTGGCGCGAAGTGGCATCCATGAGGTTGAAGACCGCCGAGTGCGACCTGCGAAAATGAGGGGCAGGCGAGGCGCTCAACGCGAGGGAGCCAGCGAGGACGAGATGGCAGACAAGAAAAGCACCGCTAGCACCGCCACCTGACTCACTCCTCCACGGACTACCTTCTAGGAAGTCACGTGCCGTGACAGCCTAGAAGTTCAGCAGTGTCGACTAAGTATCGCTCGTCGTTCCCACGCGGTGGGTCTTACCGACTCTTACGTCACTTGCGACTCCCGATTCCGTCCCGAGGTGAGATCATCAGCTCGCTCGTGCTCAAGTATGGGGACGTACCTGGGACTCGGACGACATCCAAGCAAGGTGATAAGATTTCACCAGCTATTGAGTAGTAGCACGATAAGGGCGAGAGGAAGCGACCTCAGACGAGATGAAGTAAGGATTCGAACTGAAGTAATCTACAGGTCTACACTACTACTCGGCATATCGAAGCCGAGCGTAGCTTGCTGGTAAGTTTGGTCCTAATGGACAATCAACCATAATCTAACATGAAACGACCTTGCAGCATTAGGGGACTCCAATTTGAATCCTGACTTTTGTTCCAATTATCTGAGGTCACTTCCCTTCTCGTGCTAGTGTGACCCTGAAGTCCTATTTCTCACTCAGCTTCCGATAGAGCAGATGTTCCACAGCTCCATAATTTGGTTTAGGTATCTCAGATAAATTCTGGCAGTATATTGTCCAGGTATCTGCTTTCAAGATCTTTTCCATTACCAGATTACTCAGATGAGTTAACGACAGTCATGAGCGCGTATGCGGCATCATTTTCACAATGTTGCCTTGCCCTGCGCTCCCTAGCCGACAAAAGCACCGAGTAGTGATAACCAACACAAGATTGGGCGTTTCGAGTTGTAGGCGGCCCATCCTTTCGACCCTTTCTTACTTCTTCCTGTTCTCTTTCTGTCCGTCGCAATCATGTCATATTGCAGCTCAGACGACCCTTTTGCTTCCATTATCTCCCCTCCGTCTCACGAAAGCCCCAAAGAAAAGGCTGCCCGTAAGCGTGCGGAGGCAGCGGCCCGCAGGGTGAGCCAGTCCATCGACGAGCAGCTTCGTCTAGAGTGCATCGCCTTGCAGAAGAAGAAGAAGCCCACCAAGGTACTGCTTCTCGGCCAGAGCGAAAGCGGTAGGTCCATCCGTCCAGCCCCCTCAGTTCCCGTCTGATAGCCGCCCAATCGTCAGGAAAGTCGGCCATGTTGAAAAGTCAGCTCTCTGCCCCTTGCGTCCTTTCCCCGTTGACCTAAAGCCATCCTCAGATTTCCAGATGCAGTATGCTCGCCATGAGTGGGTGGAGCACAGAGCTGCCTGGCGCTTAGTGATATTCTTCAATCTCATCCGCACTGTCATTCATGTCCTCGACGTCCTCTTGCGCGAAATGTCCATCTCAGACACAGAAAGAGGCTCTCCTGACTCGGACTATACATCCGGCTCGTCCGACCGGGAGCCTTCACCACATGTTTTCAGCTTCACCGACAAACACCGTCTGTTGAAACTACGCCTCGCGCCTCTACGAAGAGTTCAGACAGATTTAGAAAAGAGGCTTGGCCCAGGCACACACGAGGTCTATACGTCCGACCCCGCTGCGGTGGTTTTGCCAGAGGGCAAGACCCGAGAGCTTGGCGTCATCTCGAGGAACGGCTGGAAATCAGTCTTTGAAAAACTGCGTCCACCGCGTGAGGGCGAGAGTTGCTCTGAACCCATTCAGAAGCGGAGGGACGAGGAAAACTATGAAATCGCTGACATTCTCGTCGGCTGCAAACAAGACATGAAGAGCCTCTGGGAAGACACCGTCGTTCAGCAAATTCTGACGCACCACAAGGCCCATATCGAAGATTCACCCGACTTGTGAGTGTTGAATACAGACATGTTGTCCTTGTTTTCTGATTCACATTCTTCTTCAAGTTTTTTAAACGACATCGATCGTATCGCTTCTTCGGACTACGTACCAAGCGATGACGACATCATTCGCGCTCGACTTCGGACCGTTGGCGTTCAGGAGCTCAAGTTCGTCATGGAAGAAAGTTTGTTGATGATCTCAATCACGTTTCTTGCTTCGATGTTTTGACCGTATTGCTCTAGGAGATGAAAGAAATATCTGTCAAGAAACAGAATGGGTCATGTATGACGTCGGTGGTACACGATCTTCTGTCAGTGCTTCGTCATGAGGTCCGCAGCACTCACCGGACTTGGCGTTCCAGCGGGCCGTTTGGGCATCCTACTTTGATGATGTGGACACGATCATATTTCTATCTCCAATTTCTTGCTTCGACGAGGGACTACGCGAGGACTCGAGAGTGAACCGGTTGGAGGACAGCTATCAACTGTGGCGTGCCGTCTGCGCCTCTCCAGTGCTCGCAAAGATACCAATCATCCTTTTCCTCAACAAATGCGATCTCCTCCACAAGAAACTCAAACGAGGGGTTCGCGTCAAAGACTACATTCCGAGCTTTGGAGAGCGGAAGAACGATGTATCCACAGTCATGAAATGTGCGTCCATTCCTCCCATTAGGCAGTGCAGGACCCTGATCACGCGGACTCGCCTCGGTGTTTCGTTGTGTCCGTGTTCAGATTTTCAATCACATTTCAAGGAAATCTCCAAACTGGTCTCGCCTGAACCATTTGTTCATTTCACATCTGTAATCGTGAGTCTCAGTATCCCACCGATCATCACCTCTTTTTTTTCCCCCCCTGTGCCTTGTTCCTTGTCCCTTGCTGGGCAAACCCTATTTTTGACTCTCTCCTGTGGATCTGATCTCCTCACCGCCCATCTCAGGATACGAAAGCGACCGCAGCAGCACTCAGTGCCAGTGAGTCCTGGGCTACCATTACATTTTCCGATATGAATGTTGCTCCACAGTCCGGGAGACTATCATCCGAACACATCTCAGGAATGCAGACCTATTGTAAAGTATCCGCATGTGTGCGTGCATGTGAAGAGATAAATGTACTCCTAGAATTGCTTAATACCGGGTAACCGGGGCGGACACCTCAGGTCGGACGACACGAGGCGGTTGTACATGCTTACGTCGCCACGGCCCTCCGGCTCATTTACATTCTAAATAGTTTTTCTCCCTTTCTCTACTCTCTCCAGTGGATGGATCGTAACGGTCTGAGCGGTCGATGTATTATCTTTGGGTTTGGAGACGTGTAAAATGTCGAGTAGCAAAAACAGACGTAAAGCATAACATTCTAGTAGTCTACTTACACCACGAACCCAAAAGACCCTACGACGCTCGTCCCTGTCCGTCGTCTCTCCCAGCCCCGTTCCGTAACGTGGGCGTACCTAGTCCACGCTCCGAGCGGCTCTGCTCCTCAGGGGACTGCGTCCTCGGAAACTCTTGCGGTGGCGTCCCCACGCTGTGGTGTGCCGTCAGGTCGACCGCCGGGCTATCTGGCTCCTCCTCTGACTCATGTGGCGTCCCGTCGGCGCCCGGACTACCTATCCCACCCTGCATGTACACCAACGAGGCGTTTCTCCGCGCACGACGCGCGTGGAACGTCCGGCTCGCCGTCGCGTTCGAAAACAGGGGCAACAGGTACCGCTCGTCGAGCGTCTGGAACCACTTGCCGTCCTCGCCGACCGCCCCTGCTGTGCTCTCCGGCACCAGCCCATGTCCATCGTGGTGCACCTCGGCGCGTTCAGGGTCCGCAGACGTCGTCGCCATCGGGAGTACCTCCCCATCCGACTCGAGCGACTCAGACGAGGCCATCGAGAACACGTGCGTGCCGTCCACAGGCGACCCGAGGGTCTGCGTCGCCGCCAGCGTCTGGTGGTTATAGCTCCGCGGGGCATAGTGCACCCCAATCCGACCCGCCCCCGCCGCGCGCCCGTACCCTTGCGCTGAGGCCGAAAAGTAGGGCACCCCCGAGGGGCGCCGCCCAGACCACGCCACGCGTCCCGCCGGTCCTTCCTCGTCGCTGCTGCTCGCCGCCTCGTCCTCGACGCCGGTGCGGATCCCGAGGATCTCGAGCATCCGCGGGGTCGTACCCCCGAACACGATCACCGTCAGGACGACGACGACGAGGACGGTGATGCGCAGCGTGTGCGCGTTATCGCCCTTGAACCCGGCTGCGAGGGCGACGCCGACGGCGCCGCGCAGCCCTGCCCAGAAGAGCATCATCTGATACGAGTGGGGGAGCTCTTCGTGGCGCTGTCCGCGTGCGTACTTGGTGAAGAAGTTGATTAATTCGGAGAGTGGGAACACGGCGGCATAACGTGTGAAGACGACTGCGACGGTGGTCACGGCAATGAAAAGCGGTTTGACGTAGCTGGTGACACGTTCGGAGGAGGGCGGGCTGGTGAAGAGGGAGAGGCCGAGATAAATGAAGATAAAGTTCTCCGAGAGTTGTGCGAGGGTCGAGAAGATGTACTTGGTCGTGCGTTGCGTCTTGCGAGACATGGTATGGTACGCATAATGCTTCAAGGTGATGCCACAAAAGAGGAGAGAGACGATGCCAGACATGGAGAGACCATTCGAAAAAAAGTAGCACGTATAGGCGCAGAGTGCAACCAGGCAGGACTCGATAGAGGGATAGAGACTGAGAGACGAGTGTTTCAACACCAGGGACATGGCGAGGCCGAAAATGACGCCCAATGCCATCGATACGCTGAAAGAGAGCAGGAAGATGCCAATGCCATGGAAGATGGACGAAACGAAAATCTCCGATCCGTGGAACTGCGTCAACGTTCTGTTGTACATTCAGGGGCCAACGTGGAGAACGATGAACCGCGTTACTCACTCGTACATGACGATACTGACGGCGTCATTGAGAAGACTCTCTCCGAAAATGATCGTGTACAGTTTCGGATCGACTTTGTACTGTTGAAAGATGGCAAGGATGGTTACAGGATCGGTAGCAGACAGCGTCGAACCAAATATCAGACATTCCAATAGGGTGACGTCCAGCGATTCTAGCCCCAAAAACGAGTACACGTACACGAGAATGCTGTACTAAAGCTGGTAAGCAACGTGGAAAATAAAAGAACGAACCCGTGGCATTCGTGTGACGCACCCAACTCCCATGGCGGATATCGCCGTTCCCAGAAACGCAAACGTGAGGATAGAGCCAAAGTTGCGGAAAAAGTTTTCCTGCCACGTCCATGAGTCCATAGGTCATGCCGAGAACCCGTCATGAGCAATGACACACCTGTTTTAGCTCATAACCCGAGTTCAATATAATCGGTGGCAGGAGGAGGTTGAAAAAGAGGGTATGCTTGAATGTCTGGAACACGACGGCGGTGAGCTCTCTGAGACGGACGAAAACGCGATATGGGACAATCAAAAGGCGCATCCCTGGATGCATTCAAGGCTTGACGGGGTGCGCCGAGAGAGATCCATGCGTCAGTGAGGCATTGAGGCGATGGGCAAGTTGAAAAGAGGTTGGCAAAGGGCGTGAACGCACCAGCATGTCTCTTATCATGGTGCCGGGTGCCAGACGAACGACGAGTCCGACGAACATGCCTGCAAAGATGGCGACCAATGTTTCATGGATGGCGCGAATGCGTTTAATTTGTAGATAGTATGAGGTCCATAGGGAGAGTATCAGGAGCAGGCAGACGAGAAAGAGCGACCACGAGGAATAAAACTCTTCCTCCTCCGCAATAGGTGTACCGGACGGGGTTGCGTCGAGGGCCTGAACTGGGATTGAGAACGACATCGACATGATTGACAAGGAGAGTTGTTAGTGTTGAATCCAGTACATCAGTCCAAGTAGTAGTAAAGCTCCACGTTCGTTCGAGGGCATCATGTAGTTGCTTATGTAACTACACCAATGGCTATACTCCAGTCTAGTCTAGTAAGTATCTAGTATCACCGTGCCCGCCGCGGCGACGCCTTTGGCAACGTCGTCCAGTTTGGTTTTCTCTGGTTCGCAGCTTGCTTGGAAACTGTCTCCACTCTCGTTCGATACAACTCCATGATCATCTTACCCGTGTCCCTCATCGTCACCGGCGGCATCGGCGGCGCTGGGGGTATCGCAAGTGCTTGCCGGATGCGTGGCACGCGCAGCAAACTAGACTGCGTGATCGACAATAACATGCCTGTAAGCATGCTCACCCACAAGCCCTAGACAGAGTTCAGGGTACGATCCTTTTGAACCAATGACGCGCTCACGCTCGGCATCCACGACATCATGGGTAACGTTACAAAGGTAGCCAGTCGCATGACGTTCATAATGTGAGCCATGACAGGTTTTGTAGGGTCCAATTCCTTCTTCATCAACTACGGTTCCAACATCAGACACCACCCAACTCAACATTACGAGGTACGCTCACCGAGAATTGGACATTCATAGCGAGCAGCACGATCGTCGGCATGATATAGTCACCCGTGAGCGTCAAGTCCGGTAAAAACCAAACCCCGCTCTGCGTCAACTGCACGACCGGCAACTGCACCATGTTTTTGATGGCGAAAAACAGTCCAAAGTTGCCCACCATCTGGACGATGGGGGGAAGAAACATGGACTGGAGGGACACCCCTGCTTTTTCGATCAGTTTCTGCTTTTTGAGCATGAATTCCATCTGGGCTGCGCGGTCCTTGGCGCTCTGGGCTTGTTCGTCGAGCGTCTTGATCTGCTCGGCATATGGACGGAGTCGTGCGGCATTGCGCATGCTCGTCAGGGCGGTGGGGATGAGGGCTACACGCCAGAAGAGCGTGCCTGCGATGATGGTGTAGAACCATGGCATGCCGGTGCTCACTTGCAATAACTCAAAGGTCCAGCTGATAATACCCGACGGCCACCAGCTCGTAAGCCCGAGGGCAGCAAAGTCACCATATTGCAGTGGTGGGATGACGTTGGACGCGACCTCGGATATGTTGGACGCTGCGTCGACTGGGAGCACTTCAGAGACAGACTGCGAAGTGGGAAGGGTAGTTTCGGCTACCGGTGTACCCGTTGAAGCGACGGTTTCCTCGTGCGTTGCAAGAGACTTGGTCACTGCACCTGGCTCGGGGGTATGTGGAGAGCCAGGTTCCGCAGCATTGTCCACCCGCGAGGCTGTTGTCGACTTGGACCACCAGTAATTTCGCACATTTGGAAAACCCTGCACAGAGGTACCCTGCAGATGCTGCCTCATGGTCAGATTTTTTCCGTTACGCTCGGGAAGTATGAAATGAACACGCCTGGAACGCAACCAGCCGATCCCGAGGGTGAAGAGAGGCCAGAGCGAGGGCCCTGCAACAAAAACAAGGTGAACACGCGTCGAGCGATCCACGAGGACCTTACCTAGAACGACCGGTCCGCAAAGCCAATCGGCCTCCCGTCGTAGCAAGCATTGAAGTAAGGAGAGAACCGGCGCGTCGACAAGAAAATGAGAGCGTGTCATCCGAACCGAACCAGCCCTTCAGACCGAACCGGTTCACACGCTTTCTTGCCTCTTGGCAACGATGCAGCAAGGTATACGCCGATACAGGTCAGCTGCAGTCCCGTCCAGCACGACACGGCGCTCACACAGCGACACACAGAGGCCACCGCGCAAACTCGTTCGTACCCTTAGATCTCCCCGAGCTCACCGAGCTCCGCGCACGGCTCCGAACCTTTGATGGTGCATACCGCCGCAGTGCGCTCGCGAATCTAGGGTATGCCATCACCGTCCTACGTCTCTTTGATGCCAGGTTTTTCAAAAGTAAGCAACCCCATCGCTTGTGAGACGTCTTGTTGACGCCACTCCCGCTGTGGCCAGTCGGCATCCTCTACTTGGTGCTGTCTGTGCTTCTCCTCGGCGTAGCCTATGTCCGCTCCCGACGTTCTCGTCACGACTTTGCCGATCGCACTCCGGCAGAAATGGCCGCCCTCTACCGACAAGCCGTACCCACCAAGGGTCAAGAACAGGCACGCGAATTTGGGCGACCCTTTACGACTGCAGGGTTAGAGGTCGTCGCCGTAGCGGTGATTGTATTCGCAGTCGAGGTCGCCTTGCTTGCTCTCATTCTTCAGATCTACCAGTGAGGACGACCTCTTTTTTTTTTTTTTTTTTGATGGCCGCTGTCAAATGGACGCATCATGATATCGTTCGTGAGACGTTTTGTCGTTGACTCAATTCAGTTGCCCATATACATGTCCCTTGCGCTGTTTCAGCATCCTCACATAGGTGTAGATCTCTGTGCGATTTATTGTCTGGTCGTGTATTCATTTGACCGAGCGGCGCTCGGCATGTTCCTTGGTGTTCTAGTAGATATCCATCACTCGGCTGGATCGTTCGGAATGGAGAACCAGCAAATATTTCTTGATCCGTCTGGCTGTCGCTCTTTGCGAGTAACCGAAACCCGACGAAAGCTTATTCATAGATCTACCAACACCTCTGAGATCCCCGCTGTCCTGCTAATTGTCGCCCTCGGCGATCATGAAGGAGGTTTTTGTTTTCATTTCCCCTGCCAACGTTGAGCGCAATGTTCCATGTCAGAAAGCGGCAAGTCTATTCAATTAACATCCATCAGATTTCCATACACGCCACCTTTTTAAAGGGGAAGAAAAACCACGGTAGCGTGTGCTACAGCAATCCTTGGTATATACAAAATAAATGAGCACTCGGCGCGATCTGGAAAACAGGCGGAGAATTTAAAAAAAGTACCAGCTTCTTTAACGACGATAGCCCAATGCGATGGTATACTCCCACGGAAATGACAACCCTTTACAATGCTGCTACGAAGGCGACAACGCCCAGGATGGCACTGAGTGCAGCAGAGAGCTCCTGTCCGACAGCGAGAGGAGCGGCTCCGCTGATGAGGCCACTGGATATGCCACCTGCAGCCTGTACGGCCCCGCTAAGGAAACTTTGACCACATTCGCTGACGATGCTGTTGTAAAGAGGGAGTTGATTGACAAATAGTAGGCTGTTGTTCAAGCCGGGGGCATAGGGGCAGCTGGACCCGAACATGATGTAGGGGGCAAAGATGTTCCTGGTGCAGGTGGTGCAGAGTTGTGCGTTGGACATGTCGCCATTGAGGAACATGAAGACAAGGTTGGTATCACTGTATGTAGTGGTATTAGGGACGAGGGCGGTTGTCGTGTTGGAAACATCGCGGCGAGCGGGAGTGCCAGTACCAGGTGAGTAATAGAGGTATTGGCTGAGGAGAGACTGCTTCTGGGATCCTTGTGGCTGGACGTAGTCATCAGAACCCGTGCCGGACGAGTTTGAGAGCTCGGTTGCACAGTAGTCCGAGTTGTCATCCTTGGCACAGAGTGACAGCCTCAAGGGGACGAGGGAGTAGAGAACGTCGTAGGTTGTCTTGACGTTCGTGTTTGGGTTAGAGGTCAACTCCTCCGAGCAGTTGCCGTAAAAAGCAGCAAGCTGAGCGGCGACGATATTCTGGGGGCAAGAATTGAAAGCATTGCTCTGACATAGCTGGCCGAGAGCGCTGGTGATTGTGGCGGCGGATGGGGAAGCGTTTCCTGGAGCAAACGCTGCGAGGGCTGTGGTGAAAGGACTCGTGCAAGCAGTGAAATCTGTGTCGTCGTTCAGGTACGAGAGATAGCTGCTGCACGATGCGCTGATTCCGGAAGGAACGAAGGGGTTCTATTCAAAGGTGGGTTGAGTCTGAAACGTGGCAAAATGATAGAGATGGGGCTGTACCGTTGACTGAGCCAAAATGGCTGATGCGAACGCGGACAGTATGGCAAAAGAACGGAGCGCCATTAACGTAGTAGTAGTAGTAGTATTTCCAAGGAACGGACGTGTTGTGTAGGGAACTGGGACGAAGGGCGAAGCAGACAATTGTGAGTGGGCGTGGGAACTGAATGAGTCAAACACGACCACACACAAACTTTGTTCATGTCTCCTCGGACCCCCCTCTCCGCGATCCTTGCCTCTGCCATCGCTCCACTCACTCCACTTTTGTATGAACACCTATCGTCTCGTTGGCTTGTTCAATTGCGCCCCCTTTAAATAGCGATGGGCACTGCGTTAATTCAACACGGCAAAACAACCTCTTCATCCCAGCCATCTCTCGCCGGGAATGAACTTTCCTACACTCATACTCACATGATGTCCTCATTGCATTGATCTCCGCACCTCTCGTATCACATCTCAAACAGATCGTCCGCCGTCACAACACTATAACACAATCATTCCATCCCTGGGCGTTCATTCTAAATCGCATCCCACTCAACAATTTCCGCCTTGACAGAATCTATCTCACGACCGATACCCGACACTCGTCCGCAGGTGGCGCCTCATATTTCCTTCATATGACCCCCCTTATCAAGAATCCTGTCGCCGCGTCCTGCAGTCAGACACTTGTAGTACACACTTTTACGTTAATTTCACACACACGGTGTGGGGAGATAAGTTTTACACTGCCGGTCATTTTTTCCCTTCCCAGTCCTTTCTCAAATCTTGATTCGTTCCTCTGCGTTCTGCTCGGGTCTCCTTTGCGTCCGTTCACCCTCACTTCTCCTTTTGGTAGAGTTGGTCAGGAGGCTCGATTTCCCACTTCACACTCGAGTCCACTCCTTTGTCTCACTACGCCGTCCAATCCCTTTTTTTACCTCAGGCGCTCTTGGTGAGTTGGCATCCCGGTTCCCCTCTTTTCAAACTATTATCGGACCAGACCCTCCACGTGAAGGGCCTACTCTCTTTCTCGCCCATTCAATACGGAGGAGCGTTCACATTCCGCGTGTCGGATGTGGCGCAACGCCTGGGCAAAATACTTGTTCATCTTTGCCTTGTTACACCATGTGGTTCTCCTTTCCAGCCGAGTTTCTCATTCGCACAAGGTCGTTGTATTCGCCGCACAGCATGTCGCACTGCAATCTGGTCGGCCCCGGTCAAAGCCACCATCAGTCCCTTATTTCTACTTTTATGTCTCGCGGGGCATTCGAACAGCATTCCTTTCTTATCTCCTTTCACATTAAGTGGAACCCGAGATTGATGTCCAAAGTTCCCTTCTCAGCGCTCTGTCTTATTTGAATATGGCTGACACTGGCGAGAGCACACACGCCTCCTGAACGTAACACGCTCAAGACCAGACTCCCTTCATCAAATCTCGTAATGCATCCCGAAGCATATATACATGTGCAATCGTGCGTGGGCATACATGACTCTGAATGGGGTTCTATCTCAAGGTATGGATCAAAGTTAACTCTCTCATAGGACACAGCTTGGCCGAGGCCCGCGTCCCGCTCTATATGCAATCTACGAAGACTGATGCGCACATTCATAACGCCGTGGCAGGTACTTAAGCTAGATAATTTCCGCAGTTAAAGATAGCTGACCTGTAAATAGCGGGCACGTTCAACGCATTTGACAAAGAAAAACCGCCCCGTGATATCGAAAAACTCCGTTATTAAGTGTTCATTAATGACCCGATAATCCTGTCGTTTCAGTCTTGGACACGCTGAAAATACCACCGATGCCTTCTTGACCGAGAGCACGGAGCGTACCCCATCGACCAGCGAACGTGGATCTGCTCTGCAGATACCCCTCGAAAACCCATGTCCCACACCCGTCGTCAACAGTGCCTTTCTATTTATGACTGGTCAACGAGACTTGGTCACATCTTGGAGGAAACAAATAGACCGCACCGGTTTTCGCGTCAAACTGATCAAACCATCGGATAATCGAACCCGTCCGATAAAGCTATACGAACCCCAAGCAGCCTCAAATCGACGGGGTGTCTAACGGCCAGCGTGAGGACGAGATACCTCATCAAGACAAAAGGGGCACACCTCGCCTGTGATAACGACATCTAGGGCATGACGAAGGTTCCTACCGCTCTCGGACGCGCCGCTAAGGCGGAGCGGCTCGTAATGGTAGGTCCTCTCCGTGTTGCCGTCAGAGAAATGAATTTTCTTTCCGGAAAACAAGAGGCAAAAAAAATTATATATGACAATCGTGTGTGACGAGAACATGACGACCCACTGTGGATTCGTGTTCGCTCGCGGACAAACTTCGGAGGACATGGCCCTCAAACCCGTCTTGAGGTTCGATGGGCAATGGCTGCCATGGGCTGAACGTGACGTGCTCGTCGAGCCGAAACTGGATAGGTTGGCGACACAGGAAGTCTTGGCGGACGTCAGGGCCGGGAGCGTCAGTGGAGGGACATGAAGTCAAAGGTGCAACCTGTATCGGCATGTCAGTCTTGCACACTTTCCGAATCCGAACACTCGCGGACCATGTAACACCCTTCCCAAACGCCGGTCAGCAGCCCCGGAATATACGCTGCGAGTTCCCAAGCCTCTGCGGGCGCATGCAGGTGACGGGCTATGCGATAGAAGTCTTCGTCATGGAAGGCACTTCTTGATGGCCGTTGCCGTTCTCTCGCGAGATCCGTGTTTGATTCACGACACTGACAGTGAAGGAAGGCATCTGCCACAAGCGGCGTCCTTCTTGAAGTGACCGCAGCGAAGTCGGCCATAGTTGGCCCGATGCGTTCCGTCGCGATTGCGACTGCGCGTGTGGGTGGGAGGTGGGGAGGAACCTGGAGAGGGGTTGCCTCTAGGAGCGCAAACGTCAAGAAGACCGAGGGCGTTAGGAGATTGGGTGTTGATAGCGTGAAGCGGCTATAGTAGCTCGTCTGCGCCAAATGGGCGTCGAACGCATCGCTCATTTCGCTGGTCACCGATGGCTGGTCGGGTCCTCGGGCCTGCGATCTGCGGGTCGATACTGAGATTCTCCGTTCTACCGTGTCACTTACGTTTGTCGAGAGGTACTGCACGATACGGGTCAGCGGGCGTGTATGTCACGCAGTCATATGCTCACTTTGGGCGTGGAGAGCGTGTAAGGACGAAGTAAATTTAGAACTTGATTCCGATCACCCACTGGCAGAGAGGATATCTGGTCTGATCAGGGTCCATTTAGAAGCGGGGTTCATGAAATAGAATCTGAATGTGGATTACTGTGGGACAGTACCAAGCACGCCACCGAGACAGCCAAGGCCAAGACGCGCGCATCGCTGTCGCTACGTTCACCGTGCGCTGGACACTCGGCGAGCAGGACGCGCAGCACCCAATCCCCGACGCCCGCGGTCCGAAGCTGGAGTTCGTTGAGGGCATCGCCTTCGAGGAGCATGAGGTACGTCGTCCAGAGATCGCCTGGGATGTGCCGCCCATGGACGTGCGAGAGACGTATCCTGCGCAGCGCGCGCCGGCGGACACGCAGCTCGGCAGCCAAGCATGACGTCGTCTTTGCGCCGAGTCGTTCGCGGCGGGCATGCCCTGCGAGGTCGAACTTGTCGCGAAAGATGCGCGCGTAAAGTTGGGGGCAGGACTCGACGGAGAGGCGGCGATGGATGTGGCGAGAGGAGAGCTGGAGATGGAGGAGCACGTCGAGGGGCGATGTGGGCGAGGGGTCTATGGTGAAGTAGGCGACGTGGGTTAGGACGTCGATGGGGATGCGTTCCAGATATGAAGGCATTTGGGTATGACGAAGGACGGGCCGAGCGAGCGGCCTTAAATACATGTGGACCCAGGAGAGAGGGTATGCGGCGGAGTGCCGTTCCATAGCGTAAACCAGATCGCCGCATCGTTAGATGGGGAACTTGACCTTTCCTGTTGGGAAAATCATGTTGAATGGGTCGCACTGCAGTGGTGCAATAGCAGACGCAGTTACACACCTTTGAGATCAGATCTCGTATTTAAGGCATGGTTTCGTTCACCGTGTGCCTGGTCGTGATTTCATTTAGCCACCTTGGCTTTCCTACGGACTCGGACGGGTGGCAGGGCTCGTTGTCAGTGGCTTACCTTAGCAAAAGTGACACAGGTATGGTACTCGAGGAGAAGCGATCTGTGACAGATTCTGATCCCTCTCGCGAGTCCAGGAGCAACGCGTGTGTGAGAAAGTGAGGGTGATGTGATCAACCCGACATCGAGTAGGGCTCAGTCTTCGCCACCCCATGCCCATGCCCGTCGCAACGCCACCAAGCACTGCGTCCGATGGGTGTGTCGCCATGATTTCGATCCGCACCGAGCCAGTCTCGTCGTCACCACCATTTGCAATGATAAACAGGCTCATGTACACCGGGTCCCTGTTCAGAGGCGGAGATGAATACAGGTGTGTGGATGGCCTGCGCCGTCCCAATCCGGTCGCGTGGAGTAGCGTGCGACCGTACCTATCGGGAGCGCGTCGTCAGAGGGCCTCTTTCAGAAGGACGCACCGGATTCCCCATTCAACTTGAACGAAGCTAACCTTGTCCTCTGATCGAAACCACGCGATGTCTCGGTATTCGTTCATGTCACCGTACACAGCCCAACGATCCGAGGTACTGCCTCACCAACATCCCCATCATTGCGTGTGTCATCATCACATACAATTACAGAGTTCCACCTCCTTTTTTTTCTACTCAGCATACAACATTTCCATCACGACAGAGCTACAATTCTAGAAAAAAAAAAAAGTTAGCCACAGAACGTCTGAGGGGACGTCCTACATACTCTGCATGGCAGCGATATCCGAGCTCTGCACATAGTCATCAAACTCCGCAACCTTCTCCTGCAAGTCATCCAGAGAGACAAGCTCATCCTCTGATAAACAAAGTGAGTCTCCCGAACAACACAAACAAAACTAGTACGAACCAACGACGAGGGTGATTTGCAACTTCCTGATACCATAGCCGACAGCGACAAGCTTACTCGCACCCCAGACGAGACCCTCCATCTGGATCGATCGGACAGATCCCTCCAGAGCTTGCATATCCGTCTCGTCATCCCAAGGCTTGACTTCCAGAGTGACAACAGACTGGTGCAAATTACGTTAGTCGTCGTATCACATCCATCAAGAGGGCACAAACCTTGGCGGCCGCCTTTGGCTTGCCAGCTTTCTTTACGTTATAAGCAGCGACACGTTCGGCCTTGATTTTTTCAGCTTCCTCGTCCACTTCCTCGTCTTCGCCAAAGAGGTCGATTTCCTCCTCTTCGGCGGCAGCAGCAGGGGCGGCGCTCGCTGCGGCGGCAGTCTGAGTGAATGCCTGTCCTGCGGTACTGCTGCCGGGCAACGTGTCGAATTCGGCACTGTAAGACGTGATATGCGAGTACCACCTGGATACATGTGGGTAGGTGGAAGGGACTGGCGCAGTGATCGATTTGTAGGCGTGCACGTCAGCTTGGGAAGGAGTGTATCTAAAAAGAGCGCTCTCGTCAACAACCCGTTCAAAAAAACAAACATAAAATGAGATCAGATGGCTAAGGAAAGGATGTCTGCATGCTGGTACAGCGGTGTCTAATCGCTTCTTTGAAACACGGACCATAGCGTTATGTTCATCAAGTGTGATCGGAAAATAGGACCGAAACGCTGAAAAGAACTGAAGCTCACCCTTCAACGTAAGACCTTGTGGCAAGGTGCTGCTCGAGGGCGCTAAGGTTGGCAGACATATTGACGTGTAAAGCAACTGGCGTGAGGGCGAGATGACCGGGATGAAGAGAGATCGATCCTGCATTATTTTGATTTCGATATATCTCTTTAGGGTAGGCCCACTTTGGGTTTTTTTTCACCGCTCGACGTTGATTGGCTGGGCCCGTCAAGCGTATACTACCCCTCCGAGCCCAACAACTACTAGTAGAGCTATACACTGCGGTCTTTTTTCTACACCGTGGCATTCGACCCGCCGGGTGAGTGGTCTCATTTGGTATAACAGAGCCTTCTTCTCACTTGCTCACTTGCGGCAATCATGACCGCGTTCCCGGAAGCTGGTCGACCGATATAAAGGCTGCGTTCACTGTACCATCATTGCACTAACACTAACACAGGTTCGCGGTTACTGTGACACAGTCCGATTGACACGTGCTGCTCAAGCGATAACGTATGAGACCTGCGCGCATCCCTTGTCAAAAAAACTCGGCATCAATGAACCAGGGATCGACGGTGTGCGCACCCCCTTCAATCACGCATACGCAGAGCTCCACCCGCTAGCCAGAGCGTTGACGTTGACGTTGCGTAATCTCCTGGGCGTCTTTCTCCCTATCTTACACGTGATTGATCAGTTAGGAAGTCACTCCTCTTTGTGGTTTACGGTGAATGTCACCAGTCTACGAATATTAAGAAGGTGGCATGGTGACGTTGGTGCGGCTTTTCGGTATCAGAAAGTTGCGCCGATTAAATTCGACGGAAATTGATCGTTGATGGTGTTCGGACGGCCTGCTGGCGGACAGCCAGTTTTATTATCCTTGACCGTCTTCTTGTCCTAACTTGCAGTGCCCTTCTCTTCTCTTCATTTTCATCTGCTGAACAAATTTCCAGTGGAACCTGCTACCAGATAACATTGGACTCTCCAGTTCTGACAGCGAGTTTTTGGTCCAGCGCAGCGTGGTCAGTGGATCACCCCTCTTCCCGCTGTTCGGTGTTTGCAAACGCTTCGAAATATGTGGTAACGGCGAACTCGGAGTCCAGACTTGTCGATCGACGCAGTAGCCGTTCATAAGAGGACATGAACCTTTCCGCTCAATGCAAATGCTGGTCACGATATGGCATACACTGGTGCCCATCCGATCAACATTATCGGAATTTGATTGAGCTTCTCTATTCAGCTAGACTAAGAAGGTATCCAAGTCCTCCAGTCCGTCGGGGAATGTATTGTCGAATGCTATGGTGTCACGTCAGTGGCGAGAGGTTTTCAATTGCCTTGCCCCAAATCGGGGGAGGTTATCGCAAATGAACTGCACTTGGCCAACTGAACTGTATTTACGTGGGGTCATGGCTGAACATGTAATCGGCTCGAGCTTGTATTCTCCGACACATATGCTCGCCACCGCATCAGGGGGCCATACTACCACCCGTGTTTATTCTGACACCTGGCTCCCAATGACGCCGACGTGCGACTCCCTCTCGGTTCGGAATTCGTATATATGTGTAGTAGCGCAACAAAGAAAAAATTGACAGCTTGCCGGCGTCAATTTCGGTTGATCCACTAGTACAGCTATTGTCCAAAGCTTTGTCTCGCTCCTCCGCCGACCTCTTTACGGTTACACCCAGTTGTTCGACTACGAGAAGCCCGCCTATTATGATTATGTCGTCAATGTGCCCGCCCCGCCGAACCTTTTTTTCTGACCACGTCAATCCGTGGGCTGTGTACCCGCTCCTGGATGACTCCGCCCAAACGTACGGGTCATATATCGAGACAAACTTGGCAGAAAAGCGTCGCGTATGCACACGCTCTTCATGTATTCCATCTCAGTTCTTCTGGCAACTGATTTCGATACACGACTGTCTTTCTTGGCCTGTCTTGGCTTGTCCTGCCATCGAAACTTTGAACGGCTAAGTCTGCCTTTTGAGCGATGGACTTAGCCGAGAAGCAGGTAAGAACGTCATCGCCGGTCCCCAGCCACCCAGACCCATTGTAACAAGCTCAAATTTGACCTTTCAGGGACGGTATCCAATTGTTGGGCGTGCGGGAATTGCAGGCACCCATATGTCGTTTCTTGAAGATGATTGGTGGAGTGGTCGAACCGCTTACGAGGTCAGGGGTCACGGGGGGTTCACACAGGCTGGGGCAAGACCGTGAAATGGGTTCAAATCTGAGATTTATGGGCTCATTTACTAAAGTGACAGACAGATCCCTCGTGTGTGCCCCCATCGGGATCCTCCGAACAAGGTTCCGACTAGACATGCCGCGATCGCCTGCGTATGTTTTTTTTTCTTCATCCATCGGATCTAAGTAATCAGCGACTTCAGAAGCAATTATCGGGTCGAGAGTCAAGACGGATAACCTTTCTTCTGACGGCGTCTGGTGACCCAATTTCGGGATGCTGCGCTTACGCGCGTGGGAGGTCCCGTCATGCCGTGATCATGGTTTAACCCTTCCAAGGCAACACTGCAAGACTCCGTCTCGTCATGAATCTGTACATACATATTACTCATAGGTGTCTCTCCCCTGCTTCCTCACGAGCATGCCCGTGACTCTTCTCAGAATACCGTACGAAGTGATAAACAAAATCGCCCAATTCGCTATTCGGGGCTCCCCTTGCATCACCCTAACTGCCTTTGGTCCACTCCACCGCTCTTGCCATATGTCCCATGCACCGTCGTCGTTTGACGCCGGCTCCCCTCCCTATTCCATGCTCTTCGTGGACAAATTTGATATATCCTCCCCTCGGCGCCATTTGTCGCAAGACAGGCTCAGGTATCAAGATATGGAACAAGAGGTCAAACAGCGTTCTATCGCGCTACAGATCATACGGAGGAAGGACATATGGCATCCTAAACTGGCAGAGGCGTTTGCAACGATTTACGTCATGCTTCTCGAGGACGACGGGCGCAATTGGGAGCAAGTCCTTAGGGCAGATTTACCGGCGTTTATACCCATTTTCATGCGCGAGCGCCTACTCGAGGGCGCTTCTGATAACCTTGGGTGGCTAGTGGACAGCGAGCTAAATACGTTGGCTATTGCGCTGTTTTGGTTAATCAGCGCTCGAGGTAAGTGTGTTTTAGTGTTGCACGAACTGTCGCCCTCAATGTGTCACATGTAGATCGACTTGATGAAGAGACTGACGAATTCAGAAACGAGATTATGACGTATCTGGCACCGTTTGTCTTTGCGGGCTTTCGGGTATGTGCATTCCTCATTTGCTTGTATAGGACCTGACGTAGCAAATCAAGTATCCGTGTTTCACTTCACCTGAGGATCTTCTTCTGGTGTCTGAAAACGCGTCAAAAATTGGCGTTTCAAATCACAAGAGTTATCCGGCCGATAGACATACCAAGATTACGATGGAATATTTTGGCCAGCGGGCTACCTTGTGTTTACCCCCTATTGCTCCGTTTGCGATACTGAGCTATTTCGCGCGCACAGAATATTTCCATCTGAAAGTTCCAGCCGAACTCCCTTTGAATCGTCAGGATGCTATCGCAAGAGGTATTCTTTCTGGACCCACGCGGGAAGATATCGATAATTTCAACTCCCGATGTGCGACACGGGTGGCTGGTCGACGATACAGTGACCCATTTGACGCGCTACTCAAAAGTCGTAGACACGATCCAGATCGGCACCGTTCATTGACCAGCCTTGATTCGGCATTGTCACATTCCCCTTTGGTATATTACATCCCGGGCACTTTTTCAGGACGTTGGCAGGGATCGTTCATAGTAAGTCGACCTTTTCGACGGTTCGTCTGATCTTGGCTCAGTATTGTAGGCACCCTATCTGGAGGATTACCGATCCATGTTTCGCTCTCCCGAAGCACCGTCATCTTTCCCACATTTTTGTCGGCGTCCTCTTTATGTCAAGTTTCGCGAGTTATATTGCTACTCTCCGTCGACGCCTCTGCCAGTTGCGGAGGATGAGATTTCTTTTTTCAATGCCTTTTTGCCTCTTGGGTGTCAGTGGCACGAAGACGAGGTAGGCTGTCAACATTTTTGTGTCGTGCAGTGCGTTGAACGGTGTGGGCCTAACAGTCAGGAATCGAGTTTATCGGTAAAAACAACTCGTTTAGAACGCGATATACGCCCCATCGCCGATCCAAGGAGGCAAGCAATGCCTCGAACACAGTACCACATGATGTCATCATCACTGGATTGGTATGTGGATTTGCATTTAATCTCGTTCGTCGCGTGACCGTTTCTCTCAGACGGAGGCACCGCACGCTGCAGCGTGGAATGGATTCAAGTATATAGGACGGATTCGACCATCGGATGGGCTCGTCGTGCTCTTGCGTGAGCCAGTATGTGGCTTGCTTTGATACCATGGAGTTGTCATTGAATTCTGCAGTTGGACCCTCAGAGAACTTACCTCGGACGTGCATTATTTCAAGGTTACGGTAGGTCTTCTGGGTTGCTTGAGTAGGGCGTAACTTACATGCCTTGTCAGTTATTTCCTCGCGCAACTTTGTCGGCAGGTGGAGACACATCGCGAGCGCAGAGCAGCCAGCAGACTGGGAATCTATATTCAGTCTGTGCAAGGAGGTAAAATCACTGTAGACCTGCATAAATTACATGTAGCACCCTGAGACCAAGCGCATTTGGCCAGTAGATGCAGTACCATGGCGCTGGAAGCGCGTGTATTAAGGGCCTACGGGAATAATTTTTGCACCTGGTCTGTCGACCGGGATGTGGTAACTCAATTGGTCTGTTCTAAATTCGGTAAGCGGACTGTGTCACAAAATGCGCCCACTGAGTAGCATGGAGTCACGCGTCTCATCGTGTTCGGGATGACGACTTCGCTTGGATCCATTCCTCAAGAGATACTTGAACACGTCGCTTTCTTTGCTGCCACCCAGAGTATCGTCGGACCCCCATCAGGCTTGCCCCCGCTGCTCCTAACGTGCAGTAGTATCTACCAAACGCTTTCCTTTGAAGCCAACCCCTACCTCTATGCCCGCATATTTAGCTCCCATTTTGACACGAGGGCCGTGTTCCGTCGACTCGGCTCGCACGCCAATGCGCCTCAAGTTCTCGCCGATGAGCTAAAGAAGAGGTGGATACACCTGAAGCGAATTAGGGCGCGCACGGGTTCTCGAATACGACACCCCGAGTCATGCCAACCGTCACGATCCCTGGTCAACTTGCTTTGGTTAGCTTACCTCATGATGATCGAGAACGATGGCAAGAACGAACAGCAGCTCTTGGACTACGCTGAAATGGACACGTGGTTGATGGAGTACTGGTTCGATGAGGAAGGGGCTTCCTCGGCAGCACGCATGGTTATTCAACATGCTTGGCCTGTCGAAGACGAGAAGAACGCTATTGCAATGTGTCTGTCTTGGTTACTTTTGCGGCCTGGTGCGTCTTGCTTCCGTCGGTCACACAAGATCCGAGCGACGACAAGGTTTCACAGAACTGATCATCCGGAATCTAAATCGCTTCCCGCATATGACGACCATCGTGAAATTGACCGCGTTGGCGGCTAACCATGTCCGTCTCTTTCGTTGAGTTCGTTTCTCTTCTCATCTGTTTATTCGGTCGCTTTTCCAGTATCCAATATGTCATCCATCGTGGACCGAATTTCTCCCCGGATCAGAAGTAACGCCACCACCGAGCGTTATTACACATTTTTCGGAAACCTATCGATTGTATCCGCCGACCCTTGCTCCTGCGGCGATTCTTCTTTTTCTCACCCTTGCGTTGCGAATATTCATTTCCCCAAAGGCAAATCATCTGCGAAGGCAATGGCTTCAATTGCCCGCGAGCTCCTCGTTGTCTAGTAGACGGAGTGAGGACTGGGACACAGACTGGTATCGGTGCATCAATTTAGGCCAGCCTGATCGTTGTAAAGCTGTCTCAGAAACTTACGTCTTGGGCTCGATCGAAGGCGTTTGGGAAGGCGTCTTTACCGTTAGTACACGGACATCTCTGCTTGCTAAATCGGGCTCAATTTCCGTCCCTCACAGTATACGGAATTCACCGCGTATTCCATGTTGCTTTCCGGAGGTGCACCGTCCGTGCTTGATCGCGGTTTGGTGGCTCACCACCAGCAGACGTGGAAGCTGCGTGAATACTATCTCGCTGAACACCCAGACCTCGCTCGAGCCGAGTCTCGCATTGTGGGATGTGGTGATCCTCTGAAGGCGTATTTTTCCTCGGGGACTCGATGGCACGAGTTCCCGGATTCTGTCGAAATCTGCGAACCCGGGAGAGACACGGTTCAGTATTGGCGATCGTCCCATCCCAAGTCTGATGGCGAGCGCGTGGTCGACATCATCATTCTGGGAGAGGTACCGCGTGCCTTTGTTTTTGGGACGTGGCTTTACTGACGTTGAGCACAGGGTCATTCCGCGTGGGGACAATTCAATCTGTACGGTCGCGTGCGTCCGCTGGATGGGTTTATCAGTTTCTCCAAAGAATACGTATGATCGATCGCGCTTGCTTGGGCTGATGGCGTCATTGATGATCCCTCTCGTTCACAGGTCGAAGGTGACCGAGGGAAGTGGCTGTACCGGGGATACTTGGTTGGCGACGTGAACGGACATATTTCGGGTCGATGGCGAGATACGCTGAGTCCAAGCGACGTTCCAGGGTATGAAGGGTGCTTCGTGATGAGTAGACGGAGATGATCGGATTTGTGGGCTGTAAGTATACATTACTAGGAAGTCGCGGCGACCTCGGTCTGGAGTCTGAAAAAAAACAGACGTCACTGAACAATCGTACATATGTATTAGGTACCGAGGGAATGGATGGCGGCTTGGCGGCTTTTTGGATCCAACTCAGAGAGTCTGGACCACCTGAGAGCCGTCGACCCTGCTCGGTACGAAATATATCGGTGCGGAGGACTCGAGTATGCCGTCAACTTGGATCGCGATGAGCAAAGCACATGCGAGGTGATTCCACCAAGGAAATTCGTCCGAAAGTGCAGGTAAATAAACTCTATCAACTCTATTCCTGAGGCAAATACAAATGATAAGAGTGTATCGCTACAGTCAACACAAGGAAATAATAATCAGATAAAGTACGTATGATCGACGAGAGGCGCGTGTGGTATCAGAAATAAAGGGTATCAGAAATAGAGGGTATATGGGTACCATGACCGCGATGGCGATCGGTGTCTAAGTGGGTCCTGAGATACTATGTCACAGGGTGAGTCTAGCACGATTAGATAAGTTCGATCAATATAAGGGTATAAGGGGATCTGATGGTACAGCAAAAGATATGTGCAGGGAATTAGATGACCGACTCGTGGGGGAGTACGTCGGCTCCTAATTCGATGCCTGGAATGCGATAATAGAGTCGGCACGATACAATACCCTATCTGCGCGACCGGCACAGGTGACAGGGTATCCCTTCCAGGGTCTGGGAAGTAGCCCGTGGGGGATCGCACGGGGATCCCAAGTTTCTACCTCTATTGCAGAGTTCCAGATATTGAAATCGTATCTGGTGGATTATGCATAACGCTTGATATAGAACGCACATGTCTTTGATCTGTAGCTGAATTCTGGCATTCTCCAGCACATACCGTTCACTATTTAACTGGGAGAAGGAGAACGTCATCCCACCGCGCGGCCTGTCTGCTCATTATCCATCCAGTGAGCACTGAGGATACGCTATGAACCCCAGACTGACCGAGTATTGACACTTCAAGATAAAATCTGTGGCGGATGCCTCACAAACGAGGGCTAGTAGAATACCGACGCACCGGAGTGGGGCGCTCATGCGCCAAGAACGCTGTGGGGGACCCACAGAGTAAGAATGCAGAGAGTTTCAATACTGAGGTTAGTTTCTCCGCCCGACGTGTGTGCTCACCTGAGGACGAGGATGCGGTGACAGTCCGATCGACTCGGGACGCAGCTTGGAGACCTTACTAATTGTGGGAGGCATCGACCCACAAAAATCTCAGCATTTAAATGTTGTTCGTCGATTGCTCTTGCTTGGGCTGATGTCGTCATTGACTATCCCTCTCGTTCACAGGTCGAAGGTGGCAGAGGGAAGTGGCTGTACCGGGGATACCTGGTCGCCGACGTGAACGGACATATTTCGGGTCGATGGCGAAATATGCTGAGTCCAAGCGACGTTGTAGGGTATGAAGGGTGCTTCGTGATGAGTAGACGGAGATGATGGGATTTGTAGACTGTATATATGGCGGAATGATGATCTGCACAAATAATACATCGCAAAAAAATTAGTCACAACGCAAAATCCAGCCCGTCGCGAATTTGCCCATCGCGACATCTCCATCTCGCCGACAAGACACAAACTATCTTGGCCAGCGCGCTGGCCCTGGCACTCGCGCCAACGGCGGCCGCGACGATGGCGCCAATCGCTTCAAACGACCTAAGATGGCTCTCAAGACCATCGGGCTGTCAAAGTGTCTCTCGTCGCTCAAACATGCCAACTCGTTGCCGCCATCCTCCACCTGGACAACATCGAGTTCACTGTCGAACTGAGGTCGTGACGTGGACGCAGCTGTCATTCGGAATATGTTCTCGGCATCGTTTCGTGTACAGCTACCCGCACTTGAAAGCACCCTTGCTTACAAGACGAAGCTCGTCAAGAAGGAACTTTGCACCGTTTTCCTAGATTCCGATTGCGCCTCTGACAACCGTGACGACCTTGCCAAGACCCTTTACTCCCTCCTCTTCGCTTGGTTGGATGAACACATCAACCAGCGCCTCTGCCGTGACGATTTCGACACCTTTAACGTTATCTTTGATCTCCCCGCCGGGTCTACAGAACATGACAAGCCGTCCGAACTCCCTGGATCAATTCTGCACCAACTTTGCCAAGGGGCGTTTGCAAATCTTCATCCAGAAACGCCTCTTCGAGTCGCACGTGGACGAATAACAGACCGAGGGCATCTCTCCCTTCGTACCGTACTTTGACACCGAAAGTGTTCGCCTTCCTCAGAATATGCCGGGATCATCGCAATGCTGGTTCATCTTTCGTGTAAATCTCTCTCCATCAAGTCCTCGTCGCCACCTTCCTGGCTTAGTCATCTCCCGGACTTTTGCCCGCACTGCGAGATAGATACCACCATTCAGGCACACTCTCCGTCTCTGTGCAACCATGACAGCCCAATGTTAGAACACCGTACAAGTATTTTTGTAGCTTTGATGTATTAGACTCAAATTAAGTAACTAGTATCTACAATGAAGATAAAACGCGACGGGGCCAAAAAAATTGGTGCGACGGGTTGAAATTTTGTAATAGGCTGGATTTTGTGGTGCGGTCTGGGTCAGAAGTTCGCGCGATGGAGTCCAAATTTCGCGACGGGGTATATATTTTGTGGTGAAATATTTTGTGGTGGAATGAATGTGGAGATAGAACTCGAGTATGCCATCAACTTGGATCGCGATGAGCGAAGCAACTCGGGTTTACCAAAGCGAGATGCTTCCATCAAGGAAATTCGCAGGTAAATAAATAAATAAATATATAAACTTTATCAACTTTATTCCTGAGGCAAATACAAATGACAAGAGTGTATCGCTACAGTCAACACAATGAAATAATAATCAGATAAAGTACGTATGGTCGGGTATCAGAAATAAAGGGTATATGGGTACCATGACCGCGATGGCGATCGGTGTCTAAGTGGGTCCTGAGATACTATGTGGGTGAGTCTAGGGTATAAGGGGATATGATGGTCGTGTAAAGCAAAAATATGGACAGGGAAATAAATGACCGACTCGTGGGGGAGTACGTCGGCTCCTAATTCGATGCCTGGATGCGCTAGTACAACTCAGTAGAGTCTGCACGATACGATACCCTATCTGCGCGACTCGGACCGGCACAGGTGACAAGGTATGCCTTCCAGGGTCCGGGAAATACTCCGGGGGGGATCGCACGGGGGTCCCGGGTTTCTACCTCTCTGGCAGAGTTCCAGATAGTTAAATTGTATCTGGTGGATGCAGGGAATTAGATGACCGACTTGTGGGGGAGTACGTCGGCTCCTACTAATAATTCGATGAATGCAATGGTACAACTCAGCACGACTCGGATACGATGTACCCTATCTGCGCGAGTCATACCCTGTCGCCAGTGCTTGTCGCGAGCTATGTCTTCCCGGGTTTGGGAAGAACTCTGCGGAGGATCGCAAGGGGATCCGTTTCTGCCGCTGTTGCAGCGTTCCAGATGGTAAAATCGTATCTGGTGGATTGTGCAGTATGGTGAAAACAGAACGCACATGTCTTCGATCTTTGGCTGAATTCTGGCATTCTCTAGCACTTACCGTTCACTATTTAACTGGGAGAAGGAGAACGGTATCGCGCCACGCAGCCTGTCTGCTCAGTGGCGCTACCATTAGTCCAGTGAACACTGAGGATATGCTATGAACTCCGGATTGAGCGAGTAAATTCCAGAAACACGCTGAAAGGGATAAATCAGTCTAGCTAGGTCGCATGCCATGCATGCAAACACGTGAAAAGTGAGACACGATTGACCTGTAGAGCGACATCGGACGGGAGTGTGGCACTTCAAGATAAAATCTGTGGCGGATGCGCCACAAACGAGCGATAGTAGAACACCGACGCACTGGAATGGGGCGCTCATGCGCCAAGAACGCTGTGGAAGACCCACAGAGTAAGAATGTAGAGAGTTTCGACACTGAGGTTAGCTCCTCCGCCCGATGTGTGTGCTCACCTGAGAACGAGGATGGGGCGGTGACAGTCCGATCAACTCGGGACGCAGCTTGGAGACCTTACTAATTGTGGGAGGCATCGACCCACATCTCAGCATTTAAATATTGTTCGTCGATTGCTCTTGCTTGGGCTGATGTCGTCATTGATCATCCCTCGCGTTCACAGGTCGAAGGAAGTGGCTGTACCGGGGATACCTGGTCGGCGACGTGAAATATTTCGGGTCGATGGCGAGATACGCTGAGTCCAAGCGACGTTCCAAGGTATGAAGGGTGCTTCGTGATGAGTAGACGGAGATGATGGGATTTGTGGACTGTAAGTATACATTACTAGGAAGTCGCGGCGACCTCGGTCTGGAGTCTGAAAAAAAACAGACGTCATTGAACAATCGTACATATGTACTAGGTGTCGAGGGAATGGATCATGGCGGTTTGGTGGCTTTTTGGATCCAACTCGGAGTCTGGACCACCTGCTCGGCACGAAATATTGGACCTGATCGGTGGGGAGGACTCGAGTATGCCGTCAACTTGGATCGCGATGAGCAAAGCACATGCGAGGTGATTCCACCAAGGAAATTCGTCCGAAAGTGCAGAAATAAACTCTATCAACTCTATTCCTGAGGCAAATACAAATGATAAGAGTGTATCGCTAAAGGAAATAATAATCAGATAAAGTACGTTTGCCCACATCTCAGCGCTTATTGTTCACCAGGGGGTGGCGACGGTCGTCTTTCACCTTGCTTGCAGCCTTCTGCTATCGAATGGGACAGAAAACGATACATGTACCAACGATACGTTACAGGCGATTGCTATTCTTACACAGCGCCGTTAGTATGAAGAGGAAAAGTTTGTGGTCACTTTGATGCCTGTGGACGACACAGCAGATCTGGAGATGGAGGTAAAACTTGCAATAGGAACGCCTGTCACCATCACGGAAAATATTTGACCCACTACAAACCTTGCAAATGGCACCAGAGGAATCATCACCGATATCGTGCTTGACTCACGAGAACCACAGCGACTTCCATCGCTAACACATCCCTCCAATCTGTGTCATCTTTCAGCTTCCGTTATCCAACACAAGTTACAACACACGCTGTGTTCGAGGGGCTACCTCCAGGACGAGTCCCCATCGTATAACCCATCACTTTTTCATTGGCTCGAAGCCACGTGTTCGGGTTACTCGTCGCCAGCTACCAATGACACTTGCATACGCATTCACCAATTTTAAATCAGAAGGTCAGACTCTGCCGTGCGCTATAATCGATATCAGCAAAACGACAAGTTTTGCACTTACACGTTCAATGTATATATGACTCTTTCCTGTGGACGTTCTCGCGCTTCCATTCGGTTACTATATTGCGTGATTTCAAAGACGAACTTTTTACACGTCATCCATCCGAAGCGCTCAGAAAAGAAGATGGACGATAAGACAAGCGTACAAATTAGGCCAATATGAACCCATAGCGTGAGGTGTATCGCATGCGTACCAGTGGAAAATGGGGAATTCAGCTCCGAGCCAGAGGTCGCACTGTTTGATGGTAGGTTTGTGATGTGACGCCAAAACAGTACTATTTTAGGTAATGCCGATTTGTCGCCGGGTCTCTACCAGTGCGTCAGCGTGAGTCGCTCCTCATGTGGGTCTGGTTTGGTCTCTCCTTTTTGATCGTGTTGTCTGTCATCCTTCATTTTCATGTATTTTGTATCTTGTTACCTTTTGGCCTTGCCTGATTGCTGTAAACAACCTTTGTACTACGTGCAAATACGAATTGCAGTTGTTCTGATTGCATGCAGGTCCAGGGGTCGTGGAATATGCCGCAGCCTTCAGAGTAGCAGAATAAATATGACCATATAAAGAATGTTACGTTATAAATTTGTACATATGTACGATATCTTTGCGGCGCAACATGCCAATGAAGCAAGGTGACGTTGACAAGTGACCACCATCTCCCAGAGTCCCAGAGATGGACTTTACGCCTGTGGGTCCTCGTGACTTTCCGAATCATTTACTAACCGATATTTACCTAGGACTACCTGAACATCGCCAAGCTAAAACGCAAGATGAATATCAGCGATCTGACTTTCATGGTTGGTGCACAGAATGTTTGCAACAAGGGGCGATTTTACTTGCTGTGGAGGGTTGTTATTTCATTTCTCGCGTCCTGTTTGTGGCGTTTCTGAGATTTTCGCTCATAGGACGGCAACTTCATCATTATCCAAGCCGAGCCATGGTGGCGGCACGGCTTCGCATCGGACCCTCCTCACACGCCTCCGGGGAGCTTCGTGGAAGAAGTTCGAGCACTTTGTTACCTTCAAGAGGTTATACAATCCATGCTTGACACGATCGTGCTTGACGACGAGAACAACTGGGCATATCTAGTTCGCCTCAAGGACGGTGCATATCGCCTGGTCTACAGCAAGAGGCAGTTAGTTCCCAACTGCTTAATATGGACCAAGGCAAGTGCGAGTGTCTCATTTTGACCCACGCTCATAAGTATACCGTAGGTAGTGGAGCTGGATGACATTGAAGTGCTTGTATTCCACTTTGAACGCCCTCAAATTATTGACTGTTTTCTCATCCAGCTGACGCGATTCGTAACTGGTCTGAACTGGGAAGGGATCTACGAAGGTGATTGATTATCTAGATTTCCGGGGTGACTCCTAAGCACTGTGTACAGGGCGCGAGGTTGACATTTACATCGCTTGGCACGATGATTGGGGGCATTTCGTATCTTATGAGAGCAATGGACAGAAGCTCGTACATTCTAGGGGCGTCGGGCACTACTTCTTTGATCTCGAAGCCCACGTATCCAAGAATGGAGTCATTGTCGGCATCATGAAGGAGGCCGCTATCGGACGTATGTATCATCTTGCGATGGATTAGCAAGGGCTTACTCGATGCAGGTCGCGTCACTCGCGCTGATCGTTCTGCCGTTTTTGAGGCGGTTGCTGACATCCTGCAACACGGTGTCTTCTTCGCATTTGACACATATGGCATTTACATCACGGAGCGAGGCGTGCGCTTTACCGACGCATGCAGTGCAAAATACTACCAAGACCGTGATGCACTTGCCAAGGAAGCAGATTTCATGTGGAAAACGCTAGCACGCATCTTCAATCCTACTACGGAAGTCGATCCTTACAACGCGGCTCTGATACCTCACTCTCGCTCGTGCAACTCAACCGCCATTATCATGCCTCGTCTACCGTCCCCAGGTCGTCCTATAACTTTGACCCCCGAAGAAGCCCAGATACGTTGGGTTTGGTCGATTGTGACGTCCGACGATCTCGGGCTCTTTCCACTTTCCGCGCTCACTAAATTGCAAACGCTGTATGGTCGGTCTGAACACTCCGCAACTCGTCGTGGCAGGCGAATCAGAGGTGATAGAAGAGCTCTTCTTCCTTCTGACGATGTCTCCAGTGACCTTGAAGCCTTCACTACAAGAGTTGGACCTGTGGATGGACCTCTGGTTGTCAACGGCATCTCAGTCACACGACATCATCCCTATAGGCGTCCGAGGTCGAGACAACTGCTGCTCCCTCAAGAATCTGATTTACTGGCGCCGGAGACTTGAGGTACGATAACGTCCGACACCTAGCCTAGTCTTGCTTCATACATCATGATGTCCTTTTAGAATTCCAGTTTCAGTTTTCTTCGCTTTATGTACACCCTTTGCACTCCCGTTATTCATGTCATAGGCACATGTCCGAGTTTCAAGATAGTATAGCCCCCTGGTGCATCTAGATACGCAGCATCATTATGAGCGAGACGAGATTTACCTATTTAGTTGTAAAGATCTATCTGATCTGACTCATCCATCGGCGTACTCGCCCGCTTGAATGGGACGCATCCAAAGCTGGAGGACCTGCAAAACAGCGCTGTGAGCGTCACTACCGGTGCATCTTGTGTCCGATAACAAGATTTTTGGCCAGGAGATGATAGAGGGAGGCTAAGCGTGTCGATGAAATATAGCGAGAGAACAGCGCTGCCTTACGAAAATGGTCGCTGTATGCTAAATTGGAGAAGAAAAAGTAATGACTTAACTAGAGTCATCGCGGTGACATGAATCGGAGCATGTCCCTAAGCGCCGCCTAGGGCGACTCCCCGTTCCAGTGAGACCAGATGCGGACGCCCAACATTCTTTTGGGATGAAACCCGTGGCGTCCTGGAGATGGATAGAGGTCGGGCCCACGACTGAACGGGCAGCACAGGAAGCACCAAGCAAATGACCTCCAGTGTGGCGTCCCAGTAGTGGCGAATTGATTTTGTATGGAACGGGGAAGCCGTGAGCGAGAAGAATGGTGGCGCACTGGTGCGGTCGCCGGTGACATGACGCTAGTCCTGTTTAAGTTGAGGGCGACCATGTCCCGCCGAGGACGCGTCAGCCGTGACGCAAATCGCGATGGGATTGCTGTATCGCTGACGTCCCCGTGAGTTTTGGTACGCCACAGTACTAGAAGTGCAGTAGATGGGCAGTGTCCAGGTTGGTGTCGAGTTGTTTGGCAACAGCCTTGGAATCAAACAAAGACTACAGATAGGACTCACTCGATCAAGTACTGACCTACACCACCACGGCCACATTCCCACAGCTGTTACAGCGACTTGCATTCACGGTCCACCATGTCATCGTTGAGTATTAGCGACTTTTTCGCGTCGTCAAGTTGACCCTGTTGCAGTGATCAAGCACCTCCCAGCACTCCACTGGCACATCATGCATGCGCAGTGCCACTCATGAAGCGTACGCCGTCAAGAACAACGCTCTCGAATACCCTTTCTACCCGAAAGCGCAGACGGGTATCTATTCCTTCCTTCGATCTGGAAGCCGAACTGGGAATTCCCACCACAACAGAGGCGGCCGTGCAAGAGACTGATGTGAGTGATATCTTTATTTTCTTGACCACCATTTACCATGCTCGCTCCTAGGCGGATCGGTTTGTGGCCATCCGGTCCCCCTCCTCCATGCCCCTTCACACGACGCCTCGCACGAATCGCATTGCCAAGTCATTCGGGCTTCTAGATGACCGCGTCTTGACCTATACCGAAGGGCCAGTTTCACCATCTGAAACGAAACTTCGGACAATGATACGCCGAAGTGTTTCGGAGCTCTTCAACATTCCTCGAACAAGTTCTTCTGTTTCAGCGAAAGCGAATTTGGCTGCTCGCAAGCAATTCGTGATGGCCTTGGACGGTCCGGGTATCTCACGCGACCCGTTCGCATTTTCCATGACGTGGTCCAGGACAAATTGCATCGGAGTGGCATTCAGGTCCGATGTGTACTTCCAAAATCTCGAAACCCGTGCGATCGTACATTTATGTCGCGTTGCGCCGGATGATGGACCGGTGCATAGCATCGATTGGCGCGATGAACCCCGTTCGCATATCTTGGGTCTCGGTACAACGAATGGTAACGTTCGGGTTTGGGATGCGTTATCGCTGACGCAGGTTGCCGATTGGTCGGACGATACATCGCATGTAGGGGGTATGCATTGGAACGAGAGTGTGTTGGCTGTTGGAAGGAAAGACGGACGAGTGTCGCTCTTCGATCTGCGGTCCCCCAAGGAAATTCGACAGACGAGGGGCCATAAACGACATGTTCATGGAGTCAAGTGGTCGCCGGATGGAAAATATCTGGCAACCGGGGATCATTCAGGAAACGTTCACATTTGGGATCAACGGGCGGCCAACTACCTCACTTCCGGTGACAAGAAGCTCCTTGCAAAGCATGAAGGCCCGGTGAAGGTGAAGTTCAACCCTTCGTTCTTGTGCTCTCATTGAACTGATCTTGGTAGGCCATATCGTGGAGCCCATGGCAGGGCGGTCTCATTGCAACTGGTGGGATATTCCCGGATGGCTCAATACAAATCTTCGACGTCAATAAGCTCTCTGCCGCCTTTCCTCCGCTAGTCATCAACGCGTACACGAACATTACCTCCCTTCATTGGTCCCCGCACTGCAAAGAGCTACTGAGCACGCACGGCTCGTCATGGACTAAATCTCAAACTCTCTACGAATATCCCCCTTCAGCAAAAGAAAGGCCAACAACACCCTTTACGAATTCCATGACAGTTCATTCATACCCCTCACGCGAAAGGATCGTCTCTGTCATTGGTCACAGTGCTGCCATCGCACATTCATGTATCGGACCCGACGGATGCTCCATATTTACTGTTAGTCCCGCCGAGGAAACCATCAAGATGTTCAAGGTTTGGGCTGCGCCAGGAAACCAGGGGAAGGATGATGAGCAAGGACTTGTTCGCAAGAACGCCATCCGCTAGATGCGTGTACATGTGCTGCAGCTCATTCTACATCTGTATCCTATGATGCTGACATACCATCCTTTGTACTGCATGGAACAGATGACCCTGCTTTATATCTTGAGATTACTGTAGTCTTATGTTATTTCTAGCTCAGGTCTGATTACAGGAAGCCGTAGAGGTCTTTTAATTGCTGTATTCCTAGTACGCACACGACGCAGATTGGTAGCGCTTCCAGTGCCAGAGCCACGTGGCACCACAAGGATAGCCACTTGTGTACGCCGAACTACTACGCACCTGTGCTACAGCCTCTTCGCCACACCACCATCAGCTGTAACAACATCTCGAAACGTCGACAAGGTTCGAACCTTGATGGCACCAGGAGGTCAGCATGCCCATGTTTGTCGTCCCTGCAGCTTTGCTCACGCCCCGACGTCGGCTCACAGAACCTCGCGAGGGAAACAAGCCAGAGCCAATCGGCAATGTTGGTGTGCTCATTTTTGCAACGACTGTTACGCTTGGCTTGTTGTATCTCTTGTGGCGCCGTGCAAGCAGTTTGCGTGCTGTCGTCTCACACCAGCAAGTGTCTCGAGTTTGCGACATGACGCTCTAGCGCTGACGTGTCTTCAGACTGAAAACATGGACCACGCAAGAGGGACGTATTCGCCTTTCCGAAGACGACGGCCCAGCAGCGACTGAATTCTTGGCTGATGATGAGGCCCCTGGCACGGCGG
This sequence comes from Tylopilus felleus, assembly GCA_038091295.1. Lineage (NCBI taxonomy): Eukaryota > Fungi > Basidiomycota > Agaricomycetes > Boletales > Boletaceae > Tylopilus > Tylopilus felleus. The sequence goes on along the minus strand of JBBPOE010000015.1, from coordinate 77,747 downwards.
ATCACAACGACCCTTCTCCTCGAGCGACAGGCGCTGTGAGAAATAATCCTATCACACAGTAATGTATGTACGCCGTCCATGCTTTGCTTCTCTCTCCCTTATGCAGTCTTTCCGCAGACTAGGGCTGGTCGTATTTATATATCACACTCCATGTACGAAGTTTTCCTCGCCCTGCATAGGAGTGCGATAAGTCTGCTGACTCCATTCAGCTCCCGCCATATACTTTGTCCTAGTTGTGCTTCTGAAGCGCGAGGCTTTACCAAACAGTATCGAGCTTTGTCTGGATAAGGATTTCTGTTGGGGCTGGCTCACGAGGTCTGGATACTGCTCAGAAGTGGGTTGGCGGGGGAAAGCATTTATACCCAGAGGGAACCACGGTCCGGGGCGTCGCTGTGGGGACCGTAAGTCTAATGAACTCACAGCTTCTTGAAACATTCTACAGTGTTGTTTCAGATATTAATTTTATTGTGCGGTGCCGAGGTTTGTGCATGGGTGCGTAACCTTGTCATGGGACTATAAGGATCACCTTCGCCCTCGTGTTTGCAACGTAAAACATCATATTCCCGAGCACGCCTCTCCCGTTCATTCAGGCAGTCATGTTTGGCCTCGAAGTTTTCATTGGGCCCGCCGCCCTAGTGGGCGGTGCCCATGCGATTGGCCAAATGACTTGTGTTTCTTTCAATTCGACCCCGAGCTCATCCGATTTTGCCATCGTGTCAAACGGTCGAGCCGCACCCATTTACTACTCTTCAGAGGACTGGGGTGGCGTCCAACTCGCAACAACCAACTTTGCGGCAGACATCCAAAGGGTCACGGGCGTGTCGCCAACCTTGAGCAACCTCACGTCATCTTCAATTGCATCGTTGTCTTTCCCATCGACTACGTATCCGATCCTCGTCGGCACCCTCGGGCAGTCACCCCTGATTGATACCGTGGTGAATCATACGAACCTAGATGTATCCTCGGTCCAAGGGCAATGGGAAGCGTTCATGACCCGAGTGGTCCCTAACCCTCTCCCAGGCGTTCAAAGCGCGTACGTGATTATTGGTGCGGACAAACGGGGGACGATCTACGCGCTTTATGATCATTCTGAACAATTTGGTGAGCAGTCCCCCCTTTTGGCACCGTCTTCCCACCCTGATGGGCATCATTGATCGAAACTCCTCGGACTCGGTGATAAGGCGTTTCTCCGTGGTACTGGTACGTCTGTCGAGTCATTTGTCGATCTTGAGACGTTCGCCTGAGCGTGTGCGCTCGCGTAGGTGGGCCGACGTACCCATCAAGCAGAGTTCTGCGCTGTACGTAGCGGCATCTGGATGTGCCCATGGGTCTCCGACAGTCAAGTATCGCGGTATCTTTCTCAACGATGAACAGCCTGCGCTCCAGAACTGGGCGATGGAGAAATTCTCGAACGGAACTGGCGCGTACTACACTGGCTCGCCTTTCAACTCGATGTTCTACACGAAACTGTACGTGCAGGATAGGATCGATCCCATGGGGTCCGACGGTACTCACTTTCTCGATAGGTTCGAATTGATGTTAAGATTCAAGGCAAACTATCTATGGCCTGGTGAGCATGTCTGCGTGTGTCGAGTTGGAGAACGATAGACTCAGTCCGTCTGGTGTGCAAGCCATGTGGAGCAGGTGTGGGCTGGACAAATCTGTATCGTTCTATTGCGTCTTACTTTGACGCAAACAGCGCTTTCGCTATCGATGACCCATTGAACCAATACTGGGCCAACTTTTACGGTATCGTGATGGGCACGAGGTGCGTTGTACGCACACGACGCTTCGTTCGCATGTTGAAACCATCGTCGACAGCCACGAAGAGCCTATCTTGCGGTCCACGCCAGGTAACGTGTGTCTTCCACGTGAGACGGATTTGCTCAGCCAACACTGCGTGGCTTTGCAGTGGAATGGGACATATTTGGTTCGGGTCCATGGGATTACAGCGTCAACCGACACAACATTTACGATTTCTGGGTTGTCGGCGCTGAGCGCGGCAAGCCATTCGAGAACATTTACACCGTCGGCATGAGAGGCGCAGGCGATCGTACGTGTTATGGGTGGATTTTTTGTGCGATGTTTGCCTGATCGCCACATCGTGTTTTGCACTGTGACCAGTGCCCATGTCGCTGACGACGAACGTGGCGTTACTCCAAGAGGTTATTTCGGACCAGCGACAGATCCTGAGCGACACGTTCAATGGCACAGACGTGACGACGATCCCCCAAATGTGGTGTTTGTGTGCGTGAATGTTCGTGCGTTCGAGGGTTTGACCGAGGCTCATCCGAGCGTCCTTGTTTGGCAGACAAAGAAGTGCTTGGTTACTACGAAGCTGGTCTCCAAGTCCCGGACGACGTCACGCTGCTTTGGACAGACGACAAGTAAGTGTTTTATTTACGAAAAGCGGCGGTTCAAGAGATGGATGATGGACTTTTTTACAAGTTATGGCAATGTCGAACGGTATCCGTTGTATAACGAACGCAACAGAACGGGTGGTGCGGGTGTCTACTACCACGTATGTTCGCCGCGATCTGCGCTACTGTCGTCGCTGACCGAAATCGTACAGTACGACTACGTCGGTGCTGTATGTTTACGTGCTCGTCGGGGACCTAACTCTTTCTTTAGGTCGGTGATCCGATGGACTACAAGTGGATTACTGTAAGACATCTGATGCATCTCGGGCCGTGTACCTCTGAGCTGAAAACACACTGTAGACGACTCAAATGGCCAAGGTGACCTCGTTCGTTCCGTGCAACTAACGATTGACTAAACATGAAAAAGACATACGATCAAATGTCTCTGGCCGTCGACCGCAATGCCGTCCGTATCTGGGTACTCAACGTCGGTGATCTCAAGCCATACGAAATGCAAACCGAGTTCTTCATCACTTACGGCTGGAACGCCTCCATCTGGGCCCCTGACAATCTCGACACGTTTGTCTATAGCTGGGCCCAACGCGAATTCGCCCTCGACGATGCCGACGCCCAAACGATCACTGAGATCATCGCCAACGTGACCAGGTACAACTCGAGGCGCAAGTTGGAGATGTTGAACGCAACGACGTACAGTCTGGTCAATTATCGCGAGGCGGAGATCATGCTCCAGGACTGGGCCAGGATGTTGAACGCGTCGACGACGATTTATCGAAAAGTGTCTGCGGCCATGCAGGCGGCGTTCTTTGAACTTGTGCAGCATCCTGTTGTGGCGAGTCATACGGTCGCCACGATGTGGATTTATGCGGGGCTGGTGCGTACGTGAGGGTATGCGTTCGTTGAAAGGGGACTCAACGGTAGAGTTCTGCAGAACAACTTGCATGCGTCGCAAGCGAGGTTGAGTGCAAACGACTATGCAAGCAAGGTGATGGCGTTGTTCCAGGAAGACTATGATCTTGAGCTCGAGTACCACACTATTCTCGACGGTGAGCCACGACGCAATTGTTCATAGATCAATGTTCCAAGTACCTCTTATTTGCAGGAAAATGGAATCAGTACGTGACGATGACTCGGACCTAGCGCGAGCGTTGGCTGACCCTCGATAAGCATGATGGATCAGACCCATATCATGTACTATTACTGGCAGCAGCCGATGCAAGACACGTAAGTGGTGATGCTATTGAGCCATCATAGGCTGAACGTCTGGATACAGGATGCCATACATCACCTACGTGCAACCCCGCAAGGATAACCTTGCTGGTGTGATGCGCATCGTCCCCGAGCAAAGCCTTGGTGCCTGGTAAGTCATTGCGCTCAAGAAGTCACGAGCTAAGAGGACCACTTGTATTCAGGCCTGGCGACAACATGAATGACTGTGCACAGGAATACAGCTGTCCTACCCCGACCATGACGCTGGATCCCTACATTCCATTCCAGAACCGTTACATCGATGTTGGTGCTGGAGGACGCCAGCCCTTCACGTTCACGGTAACGACAAACGTCAGCTGGCTAGACTTGTCTCTCACGAGTGGGTCCATTTCGCCATCGGCTCCGGAACAGCGGGTATATGTGAGTGTGAAGGATTGGAGCCAGGTCAGCGGTGCCGAGGCCGCGGTGGTGAATTTCAATGCGACTTGCCCTGGGCAACCCATGTTGAACGTGCCCGTTACGTTTATCGCAAACCATACTGTTCCTGCGAGCAACTTTGCAGGTGATACTTCCTGTTATATCCCCCGCCTAGGCACTGACACGGTCCGCCCAGGATTCGTCGAAGGTGACGGCGTGATTTCGATTGAAGCAGTGAGTATGGGACTGGAGGGAACATTTGCAGCTAAATCAGGTGATCATGCTTTAGGCACACACGACGAGTAATACCTCGGTTGCTGGAATCACATGGATGGAACTGCCAGGGTACGGTCGGACTTTATCTGGAATCACACCGCTCCCGCGGACGGGCGACAACGGGACCAATTTTACGGCAGGCACGGGACCTTGCGTGTATGTGGGGATATTTCTTGATGACGTGTGGGACTGACGCGCGTCCCCGGCCAGGACATACGCGTTTTATAATTTTAACACGATCGGACAGGCGGGAAACATCACGATTACAACATATGTTGCGCCATCTTTGAATGCAAATGGGGATGACCGGCCACTTGCGTTTGCCATCCAGGTGGACGATGAGATGCCGCAGACACAGTATTTTATCCCATACGCTGCACCCGGGACGATGCCCGCTGCATGGGACGGCATGAATGGCTTCGCGGCAACAAACATTGTAGCTGTGATGAGGAGCTTTACTGCGCTGCCGGGCGCGCATGAATTGAAGGCGAGTCTAAAAGATGACTCGTGTGGGAATTGCTGTAAGCTGACACTATTTGGGCTGTGTAGATATGGATGGTCGAGCCTGCTGTGATCGTCGAGAAGATTGTGATCGGTGAGTGTGGGGCGTATGATGTTGGGATGATCAACGTGCTTAATACGCCCTTTATAGACACTGGTGGTCTTCTGCCAAGTTATCTTGGTCCCCCAGAGAGTATGAGAGTGTAGACCCTGCAGGCGTTCCTACGTAAATAGTGATGGGGCAGTACTTGGTATCGCTGGCAACCATCATGTACATAGCACTGAGAACTGGACCGTTGTCCTAGTGTATTACGTCATTAAGGGCGGCCGCGCCATCGATTGCTGACTAATTAGCTGATGCGGCATTAATGACATTAATTTAGCGTGGTAAAGACTTTCCATATCTGTATATGATATACATAAGCTGACTTGATTGGTGTTTTCGTTTGCTTTCATGTTCACGTCGTTGTCGTCGTTCTTACCCTCCGCCCTCCAGCAGGTCTCGTTGGGCGCGCGTCCTCCCGACGCTCCATCCCCACCCCCGACGATCCTCCCTGACCCACCCCAACCTGACCCACCTCGGAAGAAGGAGAAGAAGGAGAAGGAGAAACATGCAAGCGAAGTGTGTCCTCTCCACGTCTCCACCTCCAATTCTCATCTCGCAACCAGGCTTTCATCATCGTCCGCCCTCCCCCGTCAAAGTCTGCTCAGCCACTCAGCCTCCAGGTCCAGCTTGTTCCCCCACAGTCCCGTAACGATAGAGCTGTACAGGCTCTCGACTCCTCCCCTGATGATTTTGGCACCGAACTCAGACGCACCCACTCCAACCGTTCAGAGGCGTCCACCAACTCAGGCTATACCTCAGCCGGCTCTGTCTCTTCTTTTTCATCCACTTCCACAGGCAGTTCAGGTCGTCGCATGATCATTCCCCTCTATAACTTAAATGTCCATTCCGTAATGCCAACAACGATCTTGGACGCAGGCACAGACGCAAGAGTCGCCAAATTTGCAAAGCGCGGCTTGGAAGTAATCGGCCTCGCTTTTCTCGAGCCGATCGAAGTTCGCCGCTCCGCAGCCGCAAATAGTACCCTTGCTTCGTCGGTCGGTGCCCGTGCTAGCCTTGACGGCTCGCCCCGCGAGTTTGCCCAAACCTCTACTATACTCCCCGCTCGTCGTCCAGTCTCTTCAATTCACCCCAATACCACTCATGCCGCAGTAAGCGAGTCAGGTGACCACCGCCATCCACCTATCATCAATTTAACCCCCGCACCGCCCCTTCCACCAGACATGCAACCTCCTCAGCGTTCGACGAAGAAGCTGTTTACCAATATATTCAAGAGAAAGGGTACAGCTTCACAACTGCATATCGCAGTTCCACACCCCGAGGAGACTACTCCCTTCCATCCTTCTCCAACTCGCGGTAGTGCCCGCCTTTCCGAAGACGCACCTATCTCACAGCCCGATACCCCTCACCACCATGATGCCAGGCCATGCACACCTCTCTTAAGCACTATCACGTCTCAAACAGCCGTCCTCGGCGTTCATCCCACACTCTACCCACCTGTCAGTAATCCCAGGGGTCGTCCCTCCAAATACATCTGGGTCGTCCGAAAATGGCTCAAGGGGTCTGATTCTAGTATTTTGAATGGTATGATGGGCAAACTTAATGTCGGTGCACGCGAGGTGAATGTACCCGACGCGCCGCATGTTGAGGTTCGTTTCGAGTGGATCAGGGAGCAGAAGAAGGGAAGTGGTCGCAGATCTCGTGCAGATAAGAGCTCGGATTCTCACGAAAGGAGTCGCAGTCCTGCCCGTCGTCGGCTACCCAGCAACACGGCACCCCAAACTCTCAGTCCAAACGCACACGATCACCGGAACTCCATTGTCTCACACAACAGCTCTGGCTCAGATTCCGCTGCTAGCTTAACTAGTAGTGCACATCGACAAGCTGAAGAATCCGACGCAGAGAGTGAGTCTGAAGACTCCGAGACACCCTGGACATGTACAGTAGCCGTACAACGCCTCGGGCAAACAACACTCCACCAGCAGAGCGGCCGACGAGATCCCGTTAGACTCAAGGTCGCCACTCTTGCACCTACACCCCACCATCCCAAGGTTGTTGGTTTACTCAAGATGCCCTTCCCTCTGCCGGACATCGAAGTTGAGCGCCTTGTAGTTCGACGTCGTCTTGTGACCGCACAAGGCATCAGCAAAACGACAGCGCCGAATGCCGGCGAGCTCATCCTGACCGCAGAAGAGATCAAGGATACTGTCTGTTCCACTGCTCTGTGGTTGGTGGTCCGGGAAACCTTTGGTGGCGTTGGTAGAGAACGAAAAAAGGGTAAATCTTGATCATCCTCGACCTTGGCTCCACGCCTCGGGCATTCATCTATTATCGTGAGATTATTGCACCTAACTCGCGCAGGTTTCGGTTGCTGCGTTCGTCTTATTTATTGGGGCTTTTCATATCCTGCTTTCGGTTCTTTTACACCCTCCTATGCATTGGATTCACGGCTGCTTTTAACTCGCACTGCTCATCCATCTGTACTCGTAGCTGACACACGCAGAACCCATGCACGTTCACGTTTTCCTACCTTATCCTTTTTTTCGGCATCCCCACACGCCAAGTTGATAGATTTGCTCAGATCTACACACGGACTGTATCGAGACGAAATGACAACAACACGCTCCTAGTTGACTACGACATGCTTCGACGAAGGTTTACGTCGCCCAGAATTGCTGTGCATGATTGCCCCGGGGAGATGCGATGTGGGCTCGAAGAGACATCTCCGTGCAACTCGTGCAACAATCATTGATTCAGATCTCACGACGTCGTTAGTCCAAACGTAAGGGGGCATGATTAATATGTTTTCGCAATGTATAGTCTAAAACATTGGGTCGTTTCGCCTGCATATGTTCGCTGACGAACTTGCGCGCGAAGTTTAGCGCACGCATCAAGTCTAACCTCAAGTCGCCTCGTTCAATTCAAAAGTTCTGCCGAACATTTAGTTCTAGCCAAATCCTCTGTGCACTTCGCGAGATGAATGCACTCACGTCCGACATTTTTTCTCCCCTTTGTTTTTACGTGACAAATGCACTACTGAAAAAAGTGCAGTCTACTTTGGTCACTAGTGATTTCTGGTAGCTACTACTAATACAGAAAGTGTAGTGTCCATGATAATTAATTAATTTCCTAGCGAACCCTCTTGCCATGATTTGAGTGGTCACAGGAGAACCATCCCCGCCATCAAAGACAAAAAAGTATTACATTGCAGAAGCCTGGTCGAGCTTTGCAATTATGCATAGCTGGTGCTTGGATCTAGACGACCTGTGACCTTTCGTAGTTCTTCGTGACCGCTAACAAGTGGGATGCTACAGTCTCACCAGAGCAGTCGCCCCAATTTCAACCACTGATTCAGACCGTGCTCCACGCAGATCATAAGTTTTCATTGGCAAAGTAACCGATAGAGAGCAGTGATGCGAGTCTCGGAGGCGAGGAAAACTGACCGCCAGTTACGGACGCCGGCGGTGTGCATATGCACGTCCGTGGATTCCGTCTGTCCATCACGGTCATATCGGCCGCCACCGACCTCGCCGGACGACTCGCGTACGGGACTGAAACGTGGGGGGGAAACCACCGGGGTTACAGAAGCGCCGGACAATTAGCCGACTCGGAGCACGGAAATCGTCGCCATGGCCCCAAACGTTTCCCCATCGGGGTCGATGGGATCGTACAGACGCCTACTAGTATACGGACCACGGTTGCGTGGCATGACTCCAAGGTCAAGAGCTTATCTAGGAACGCCCATCGCATGACCACCTTTCCAATGGGAATTATGACCTTGCATAGGTCTGTCGTTGACGCGAACGTCGGTCGGGCCAGGTTCCGTTAGGTTGCGACGTCGCGAGAGTAGAAAGGCTTGTGTCGGCGTTATGCGCCATCGACAAACGGTGAGAAATGTAAGTACATGTGAAATCGAATTAGTCTTGGTGGCGGGGGGCAGTGTTAACCTGGAGGTGTATGTCGGTTTAATGTAGAAGGTGTCCCATGGTCATGGAGCACAATGGCCGATAAGGGAATGGTTGGAGAAATCAATATGATTACAATGCTGACGCGGCGTTGATGAGTCACCGGTGGGAGTATGTCTGGTATTGGCATCGGTGGGCGCTATGAACGCGAGCTTCGATCTTGTCCATCAAAACATGTGGAATAAGGTGTCACGACGCACTTGAGAGGCTTGTTAGGTCCGAATGAAATTTGAATGTAGTACTGTTTGTTCGACGGGAGAAGCATACGTAGGCGAAAAGTTGGAGCCGGTCGATGGGGAATACAAAACACCAAGACCAAGACTGGCGCTAGAGCGCCACTTTTCGGGTGCATGGTTGCAAGTTTGGGGTTCAGTGCTAAGCCAGTGAGCTCACCACAGGGAGGTCCAAGATTTGCGCGCCGATATCGCGCTCCAGAGGATAAGTACTGGTCCTTCGATCACCGCTAATCTAGCTTTGTATGGCCGACGGAAGCTATGGTGGACGTTGGACGGAGTGAAAACGTTCGATACGTATCCTTCCTGCCCAGCAAGAAGAAGTTCCGTCTTCATATCTCTTGCGCGGACTCGGAATCGAGTGGAATTTAACGTACTGAATGAGATCTGTCGTATCTTCGTCCGTTTCGTGACTTCATCGGGCGGGAATCTACGAAACGTTCTCCTCGAGGCAAGTAATGACGAACGCTTTCCTCGGTGGATGTGACACGAATTCCTGCATAATTGACGTGATTGTAGATTACAGTTGAGGCCCGGGATGGTGAGCTGTATGAAAAGGAAAGCGTGTGAGCGAGAGAAGCTTACCGTGCGCTACAGTAACATGGGGCCAAGTTCACCGCGACGGCCTCGTACGATCGTCGTCTTCAAGTCGTCGGTCTCGCCATTCGTCGCAGTTCGTCCACGTAGTTGCCATTGCCGCCGTCTGTGACACGGACAGAGCGCGATGTGGCGATTGACACTCACCTTCCGACTTGCCTGACTGACCAGCTCGGCTCCCTAGTCCAGCGCACAAATGCCATTCAGTGCTTGTCCGCACGTCCACGAGTCTGAACCTCAGCCAATGGTCTTGCGACGAATTCGCCGTGGCCAGGCAGAAATAGGCCCCACGTCAGGAATACCGTGTGTGTCGGCATCTCGACTGCTACAACAGCGTATGTGATTACTCCTTGTACACTACCCAGTGAGTTTATCCTGCGAGATCGTGACGCGGTACTGCCATCAATCCGCTTTTCAAACGTTGATTACCCCTGCATGTGATCCAGCCCATTAACCCTCCTACTAGCACAGACCCCGTGATCCTTCTGTTGGCGACGGTCTATCTCGGATGCGACCTAGGCCAAGTGCCTTTACCGTTCTAGGTGGGACCAGGTTACTCTCTGATGCGCCGCAGCTCTGCCAAGACTAGCGTTTTCCTCTTTCCTAAATCTAGCATTTGACTTTTCTTGACGCCTCTGTATGTCCATTTCAAAAATAACGCAGCCGAGGTACTACTGTATAAACAGTGTTTCGTCAGGCTGTACAGGCTTCCCAGGAAATACGTATTCGCCAGGTTTACGACGTTTCGTCCTCTAGCGATGCACTACCCCTCTTCCTCCAGCATAAATTGCGCCCGCCCGAGCGATCCATTATCTCCTCGCCCGCCCCTCCCCAGAGCCTTACCTCGCTGACACTGTCCTGCCGCCTCTACCCTTTCACGACTGCACATTGTTCCAATGTCTCAAGTATGTCCTTGCTCTCGTCGACGATGTCCATTGGTTCATGACGGTCTCTAGCCAATGCACTACCCCCACTACGATATGGATATGCACCCTCATGCTGCTCAGCCTGCTGCCGAAGAGGTGCCGAGAGTTCCCCGAAGGACTCCGATGGCGTGTCAATTCTGTCGAGGTATGTCTAGGTCCGACGCTATCTTTGACTAGAACTTATCGTTCCGTTCTCGTCGCCACCGCTCAGGCCGGAAGCTCAAGTGTGATGGAAGTCGACCGAGCTGCAGTAACTGCAATCGTCGTGGTTATCCGTGTCTCTACGTACCCGTGTACGTCACCATGCTGGGAAATCCCGCTCCCCGATGGCAGACGCGCTTGTTTGCTCACTTTTTTTTTTTTTTGCCCAGATCCGCTGAGCAGCAAAAATAGACCAGATTATTCACTTTGTCCAAGTCGTTCTTGTGCCCATCTCTTCGCTTCCATCTGCGCCCAAGTTAATGGATCTGTTCACGCGATGGGACCGCTCTATACGCCTTTTTTGGGTTAGCGTCCCGCCCTCCTACGGTATGGGAGTCATGACTCGGACTAGTAGAGGCCGCGGGTGAATGTTACGTATATGAATATACCTACATCGAATAATTCATTGCCATTATAATATTACTGGCTAGACCCTCTGAGACCGTCGAGGAATTAAGTTATCTACTGGGTTCGCCAAGTGCTCTCCAAGTGGCCCATCCACACGATCACCTCGGATGTCTTCCGAGTCGGTTTATTGAATGATTGCCACTTTATCGAGATTTCCGTAACATACAATCTAGGCGAGAGGGTGCTTCGCGGTTCAAGCCCTGAGTGGCCTTCGCACTAAAGTAAATGGAGAACCCACTGGCAGCTTCTCCACTTGGGAACAGCTTAGACTGATATCTTGATGACGAACCCGATCAACGTTTCCGTGTGTTCCGTTCTCACATTCGCGGTTCTAGCCGGGAGTCTGAACTTCGTTATCGGTACCTCGTTCAGGGAGGCTACGCAAGGCCGATTCAGATAATCGTTTTCGGGCCTTGGTTGTACAGAAGGAGGTCTAAGGGGACCAAGATGCGGGCGATATCCATGGCGCCTCGTGATTGGTTCGTCCCAAGTCGACGATCTAGGTTAGCCCCAACTGGGCGCTTGTTCGGCACCTCTTTGTCGCGCGGTCATTCCGTGGGTTCAGCGGTCCGTGCGTCCCCCCGATACGGCCAAGTCGAAATGCAGAGCGCAAAAAACGAACAAACCAACGAAATGGAAAGTGTGGCGACGGATTCAGTTTTCGCATCCGTCCACCTACCGCCATCACCGCGGATGGGAATGAAACGTCCGCACGAGCGTTCCGCGACGCTCACTTCGGGTTTTGGAAAGTTGGGGGAGAGAGGCGTCGGCAATGTAATTAAGGGATCCCAGCCTTCGGGAAAGTTGATTTACATATTCGCTCGCGAACAGCCTCCACATTGGCGACAAATCGGGGAGCGATTCGTACACGTGTTGTTGTCAGACCGATGGCAATCTATTAACTGGGCGACAGGACGCGTTGACATGGATGACATGCTGAGGAAGGTACGCGTAGCAGGAGGATCTCCCCGACTTTGGAGAAGCAATGGGCGAGGAAGTGATTAAAAAGGCCACGAAGATGGAACGGAGTCGCGGGCTCCTGAGAACGGGTCCGTCGCGATAAGGTCGGATCGATCTGTGGAATGCATGATCATCGCTGTGACCGTCTCCCCTGGGTAGAATGAACGAACTGTCGTCAACGAAGGGAACCGAATAAGGATTGCGATGACGAACCATTGTCATCCGTTGCCATCCCTCAGTGCATTCTAGTAAGCACCAACCTTACAAGCGATTGGGTCAGATCAATTAATTGAGCACAGACCGACTTTTGGTTTCATTCATCAAGGATTGGTCTATACGATTGTTGTGCAGATAGACCTACCCTTGTTGGACCGATAATTCATGAAACGGGTCATGAGATGAGAAGATGGCTTAGCATGGGAATGTTTGACTCCAGCCTGGTCATCTCGGAGCGCGTTTGCCACAACCTGAAATCTCGAAGATCAGTACTATAATAAAACTCAACCTTGTTCGTGAGTGCATATGAGCGGATGGCTCAATGGAGTCTGGGACCTCATCCCATCACAGATCAACCAATCAGGGCAGTCCCGCGCCGTGGGATCGGGTCGTCCTAGTAGCACCTGATCTGTTCGTCAGTGACCTACCGTCACCCTGTTGTCACTTTCGTTAAGACGACGTACCGCGTTAGCTTTGGAAGTTTACCATGCGGCCCGAAACTGCCCTTTCGAACGATTTCCTCGTAACCGCCGCCCCAGCAGCCGCGTATTACATTCCGGACTTCATCACCGTCGAAGAAGAGGAGTACCTTCTCCGCAAGGCAAGTCTGATAAAATCCATCTACCTAATGACGCGAGGAAGTCCTTTATGATCACGGGCCTTCTTGTCGCATATCAGCGCACTGACAGCGAGCGGTTAGATCGACGAATCACCGAAGCTCAAATGGAAAACGCTCGGTAATCGCAGGTGAAAATTTATCGCGCATACTTATGGCTCGCGCTGTATATTCTTTGTCGCTTACGTTCCATTCCATAGGCTGCAGCTGTGGGGTGAGCCTATATGCCGCACTTTGGAAGCGTGAACCTGAGCCACGCCATTTTGATTAGGGGGCGAAATTTTGCAAAAGAACGTTCTTTTTCAAAAGGAGATGCCACCATTCCTGACTTCATAGTGAGTCCATTCTCGGGAGCCATCGTCTGTTAGCTAAATGGGGTTTAGTCCTAACGTCATCGGACGATTGAGGGAGACTCAGGCGTTTGAATTTTCCCCACACAAAGAACCTAATCATGTTATACTCAATGAGGTTAGTCACATGTACTCGCTGGATCACACGGTGCGCTGACTAGTTCCGCAGTATCTTCCTGGACAAGGCATCATGGTGAGAAAACGGGACACATCGCGTTCACATCGGTTCATCTACAATGTTGCTTTGACTCAAGCCTCATGAAGACGGACCTTTATATTACCCCGTAGTCGGGACCGTGTCTTTGGGTTCGCACGCCGTCTTCCATTACTATGCCTACAACTTGGAGGATGATCGGTCCCCTTGCGATGTCGCTCACACGAGCTCAGGACGTGTCATCCACCCGATTCCGGTTCTCTCGGTATTCCTCGAGCCCCGGAGCGTCATCATCACGACCGGCGATCTATATACCTCGTACCTGCACGGCATAGACGAAGTTACGGACGACGTGTTCTTGGGCGACGGAAGACTACTGCGTCCGTCTGGGGATGAGGTCGTATTGTCGAACTGGCGGACGGTCAAAATACAGAATCTGAGGGACGTCCTGTGCTATGGAGGGTCACTGCGCAGAGAGAAGAGACTCAGTCTAACGTGCAGGGACGTGGAGAAGGTGGCAACTCCGGTGAGAGGCCGAGCGCTTGCGCCACACTAGATGATTGGCTGGATGGAGTCATGGACCTTTTTTTTCTCGTGGGAATGTCACCACAAGGTGTGTCGTTTCATCTATTCGGCACGCATTGTAAACGTCGAATCTTGAAACACTGGTTTATTCATGGATATGTGATCGAGACGGGGTCGAAAGCTGGCGCCTTGGCCGTGAAGTCCGGTGAGCGGGCAGGTCGGTGGTTTTTTCTCCAATGAATCAAACGTCAAGAGGGAATTAGGAAACCCCCGAGGAGGCGAAAAAGGACGCCACGACGACCCAAGTCCTCGGAACCGGCTGCCCAGTACTTACTGAGGGTACACCCCAAGTTGCATTTGGGCGCTGATCTAGCCACAACAACGAGCTTCGGAGAAGAAGTGGACTGCGCTGTGGTCATGATCACCTCGTTTCATCCGCCATCCAAGATCGGCCGGAAGATGCGGAGTAACAATCGATAGCGGAATATGTCAGACACCTCTTGACTCGTTCTAATCCGCCCAGGAGTGCACCCTACATGGCTACTGAAGTACAGCCATTGCAAGAAAAGCCTACGAGGTCTCACATATGACGCAACAACATTGACGTACCCTTGCTGATATATCAGGAATGGCAGCTGTGGACGCGATTCGGATCGACGCTCGGTCGCATTTCGGCTGAATGCCCAAAGTTACTGGCTATGTATCACTTAGACTCAGCAGCAGTCTGACACTAGCTGGATAAGCGGTTCACTTACTGTCGGGCTGACTCACCCTTGTCAAGCCATACTATCACTCTTTAGTGACTGCGCAAGAGGGTCCGTCGGGGATGTCAACGGAGCTGATCAGTGAGACAATCTGGCCTCTCCAGGATTGTAACAGGCCACGAAGCATTCCCAAGGCTGCCACCCTGCGCCACTACCCCGAAAACTCATTTGGACCCAGACTTGTCAATGCACTCGGGTGACATGGGGATAGTCCAGATTTTTTCTCCCTCTACATAAATGGTATCCCAGGGATCTTAGAACATGACGCGAGACTTCCGTCGGAACGAGAACTTATCAGGCCATTATGATTTTCAGGCGCTTATTACACCAAAAGCA
Organism: Tylopilus felleus; assembly: GCA_038091295.1. Taxonomy (NCBI): domain Eukaryota; kingdom Fungi; phylum Basidiomycota; class Agaricomycetes; order Boletales; family Boletaceae; genus Tylopilus; species Tylopilus felleus. Next base: position 62,651 of record JBBPOE010000015.1, on the reverse strand, counting down.
AAAAGTTCACACGGTCGCAACCAACACCTCGTCCTCGTTCGCCACGCATCGCGTTCTACGGACATGTCCTCCACGAAATCCGAAAATGACCTCCTCAACCCGCGCACAACCACCTACGAGTTCATGGGCCCGCCTGGCGCTTTGCTCATCTCCTTGGGTGTACCCATCATGACCTACCTCCTCTACTTTGGTTGCTCCGAATCCGCTGGGGCTTGTCCACCTTCCTACGTCTTTTCTCCCTCCCTCTTGGCCGCGCATGTACAGGAAGCCGTTACCAGCAACCAGTGGTGGATTAGTCTCTGGGATACGGAAGCCGCGTTGCTCTACTTGGCTTGGTATGCTTTCTGTGTCATCGCATGGGCCGTCTTGCCCGGTGATTGGGTTGAAGGTGTCGCGATGAGAAATGGGCAGAAAAAAAAGTACAAGATTAATGGTATCTGCTGCCATCGTTATCGCACCAAAGCATGATTGACTCATAGTTCTGTGTCCTGCAGCATTCTCGACCCTCCTCCTTACTCTAGGTATCACCACCGGTTACATCATTCGCTATGGCCCCGAGTCGTTCACCTTCCTCTACGACAAATGGCTCGGATTCCTCACCGCTTCCCTCATTATGTCCATCGTCCAGGGAGTCGCGGTTTATGCTAGCTCTTTCAGAGCAGGGGCGTTGTTAGCGCTCGGTGGCAACTCTGGTAACCCGATCTATGATGTCAGTTTTATTTTTGTTCTTCCTCTGCTTTATGTGCCTGACACTCGGGGTTCTCTTAGTTCTACATCGGTCGCGAACTGAACCCCTCTATTGGCTCGTTCGACATCAAGTCGTTCAACGAACTCCGCCCTGGGCTCATCCTTTGGGTTCTCATCGACATTAGTATGGTCTGTGCGCAAGCCGTAAGGCGTGGCGGTTGGGAAAATGTCACGTGGAGCATGTGGCTTGTCCTCGTCTTCCAAGGTTTCTATGTCGCAGATGGGTTGTACAATGAGGTACGTGTAACCTCGAGCGCTTCCTTTCACTGTGATGTTCTAACGAACATATAGCCAGCCATTTTCACAACTATGGACATTATCACCGATGGGTTCGGATTCATGCTCTCCGTTGGCGATCTTGCCTGGGTACCCTTCGTGTACTCCCTTCAAGCACGTTACCTTGTCTTCAGACCCGTAGAACTCGATGTCGCAGGCACCGCCGGCATATTGGCTGTCAATGCACTGGGCTACTGGATCTTCAGAAATGCAAATGGGGAGAAGAATGACTTTAGAAATGGCAAGAACCCCAAAAGTGAGTAGTAAAGCTCATGATAGTCTGTGTGATTGACGAACAACGAAATAGACCTAAAGTATATGACAACGGAGAAGGGATCCAAGTTGCTCACATCAGGCTGGTGGGGCCGATCGCGCCACCCCAACTATTTGTACGTTGTCTGATCTTTTAAGCGTACGGTGGTACTAATTCTGCGTTCGTCACTACTTTATAGCGGTGACTTGCTCATGGCGCTTGCGTGGTCTCTGCCGACGGGATTTGAGACTCCCATCACGTATTTCTACGTCACCTACTTTGCCGTGCTACTGATTCATAGGCAGAGGAGGGATGACGAGAATTGTGAAAAGAAGTGCGTATCATGCTCTTTAATCTATCCTTTTGGCATGGCTTGATTGATGTCCGTTGCAGGTATGGCAAAGACTGGGAAAAGTACAAGCAGCTCGTCCCCTACCGCATTATTCCATACGTATATTAAGTTCATACCGCTTGGATTTTGGACGGGAAACAGTAATGATGTGACAATCAAACAAGCGTGTAAGCTTTCGACTTGTATTACGACCTTTTACTCCTTTGACCTATTGTCGCGTCCGAGTCTTGAATTTCACCTTTGCATGCAATCATGACCGCATAACGATGGGGGTCGTTGAGTGTGCCTAGGCTATTGTTCCTGAGGCCTGAGGCTTGACGGCCATTGATTGGCTTTTGATCAGGCCGTGCGCACATGGCCAAGTAGTCAACGTATTTGGGTCATAACAGCCACTGACTCAGCAGCCGCCGGCGAAGTGTACTACTATCAGTCCCACCTGACAAAGACCGAGTTATCATCATTCTGCTGGCTGATTAACACCGTGTATAACTTTGCAGCGATGCTTACTCAGTTCGGGTCCCAAGTTCGTTATTAAAAGGTTTGGTTGTTGAACATATATGATCATTCTTCTCAAGCTCCTTCCCCTATCAGCAACGCAGTCATGTCTGACGCCAAGATCTGGTTCGGTGCGTTCACCGTGTTGCTGCCGTCTGCGCAGTAAAACGCTCATCGTAACACTTCAGTTACTGGCGCCTCGTCCGGTTTCGGTCGCGCCATGACCGAGCATCTCCTCAAGATTGGCCACAAAGTCGTCGCCACGCTCCGCAAGCCCGAAGCCCTGTCTGACCTAGTTGCACGCTACCCCTCCACCCAGCTCCTCGTCGTCAAAGTGGACGTGACCAACAAGGCCGACGTCTCTGCAGCCTTTGCAAAGGCGGAAGAGGTCTTTGGCAGAATTGACGTCGTGTTCAACAATGCGGGTACGATGTTCGTCGCTGAAGTCGAGTCTTTGGGCGAGACGGATGCTCGAGACTTGTTCGAGGTCAACTTTTGGGGCGCGACTCGCGTGACGCAGGAAGCAGTACGGTTCTTCCGAGAGGTCAACAAGCCTATAGGGGGTAGGCTCTTGCAGGTGTCCTCCAAGCTTGGCCTCGTGGGGGGTCCAGCTGTTGGACACTACAGTGCTTCGTGCGTATAATCTAGCACGTTCGTCCTACTGATGCTGACGTCTGTCGACAGAAAGTTTGGTAAGCCCCCAGCGGCTGGTCGTCGTCGAATGCAACGCTCACCCCGCTGTCTCTAGCTGTAGAGGGTCTCACGGAATCTCTTGTAGAGGAGCTCGACCCGGCATGGAACATCAAGGTGATTTGGCATCCGTTTTCTTCGGTCACGTTCTTACTTTTCTGTTTTCTTCATTCAAGGTCACGATCCTCGAGCCCGGCCCGTTCCGGACCGAGATCATCCAGAACAACTATAACACTGTTCCTCAGCACCCTGCATACGCAGACCCGACCCTCCCCGCGTCGCAAAGGCGCAAGCATTTCGGTTCGCCGCAGGTGTTCGATGGCGACGTCTCGAAAGCTGTCGTCGTGATCGAAAAGTTGACTCAAACCGAGGAGGCGCCGTTACGGTTCCCGTTGCACAGGGGCGTCGTGTCGACCATGAGGGACAAGGCAAAAAAGCTATCGGAGTTGGCGGACAAGTATGAGAGTTGGAACGAGGATCTCTACCATGATGATTAAAAGGACCAAGGCTTAGCGCTCAGCGTCCAAGTGCGGATCGTTGGTCATCGCTTCTGTTACGTGTGATGTTGCTAGTAGACTAATTTATGATGGCGCTTCCATTTCCTGTGGTCGATCAATGTCTTGCGTGATTTGCGTGCGGTTCACTGCAGAGAACACTTTTCGCAACGAAAACAGTTCGTGACACCAAATCTGAGCCTTGTCCGGTTCTTCTACCTCGTAGTCCACAGTGCATGGAGGGCGATCAACGAGAACTCTCACTGTACATTGTCATGCATTCAAAAGCTAAATGGGACAAAGTGCTGACGCAAGAAAAGGCGTCTCTTAGACCAGCTTCAACGCCCGGAGCCTCAATCACGATGATACAAGTCATCCGTCCAGCCCTCGTACTTGTCCACCACGTCCACCATGCTCTTCGCTTTGTCCCGAGTGAGCGTCACGACGCGCCAGTGTAGTGGGAACCGTATCGGTGCGTCCTCGATGCGAGTCAACTTCTCGATGGTGATCGCCGCTTTCGTGACGTCGCCATCGTACATGCTCGGCGCGTCGAGGAGTTTGCGAGTCTTGGAGCCGATAAGGGTGGGGTCTCCGTATGCGTTGTGTTCGGGTGCGATGCGGTAGTTTCTTCTAAAGATCTCGGTTCGGAATGGTCCAGGTTCGAGAATCGTGACCTTGGAAAGGGTTAGGTGCAGAGGGAAGGAAGATCGAAAATGGACCTTGATGTTCCATGCAGGGTCGAGTTCAGCCGCGAGTGATTCGCTGAGGCCCTCCAAGGCTAGGTACGAACTGCATTACCACACACTGCCGGAAGCATGATGGTCATGGGCGACTTACCAAACTTTCTGTGGGCGGAATGTCAGCATGCTGAAGGAGTGAGCACGGGGAGCGGTACGTGCGATGCACTGTAGTGTCCGCATACAGCGGGACCTTTGAGGCCCAATCCGGAAGACATTTGCAACAGCCTGCCTCCCATGGGCTTGTTGACCTCTCTGAAGAATCGTACCGCTTCCGTGGTGACGCGAATAGCTCCCCAAAAGTTGACGTCGAACATCTCCCGGGCCTCTACCTCGTTCACGGCTTCGACTTCACCCACAATTCTCGCGCCGGCGTTGTTGAATACGACGTCGATCCTGCCAAAGACCTCTTCGGCCTTAGCAAACGCTGCGGTGACGTCGGTTTTGTTGGTCACGTCCAGTTTGACGACGAGGAGCTGGGTGGATGGGTAGCGTGCCTCGAGGTCGGCGATGTCTTCAGGCTTGCGAAGGGTGGCAACGACCTGGTTACCGGCCTCGAGCAGATGCTCGGTCATAGCGCGGCCAAAACCAGACGAGGCCCCGGTGACTATAATTCATCCAGGTGAGTTATTTTACACGGTAAGTAGCATACGCAGGACGAACCAAACCAAACTTTGACGTCGGCCATGGATGATGGTGGGCTTGACAATTTGCGCGATCGGTGACGACGGGTGAGGTGGCATCCGAGCGGCCCTGTTTTTATAGTACATTCCGTCCGTCCTCATCGCATGGCTGCGTCAGCTCGAGTATCTGGTGGCATAGCTATGGCAGAACGGTTGGGGATACACACCGGAATGAGCTAGTCAGCGGTAGCTCCTGATGACCAATGAATTCTCAGTGTCACTCGAAGTGGTCGCAAGAATGACACAGTAGGTACCTGTCTCGTTGATACGTCGGAAGACAGAGAATGTTGCAGACAAGTTGATCCGATGCAAAGATGGCGGTGGCCCGTGATGCATGATGAGTGGATGTGCGGCGCGAGGTCCGTTGGTATGGGAAGCGTCGCGGTAATTTATGCAGTGCTGCAAGCGTTATTAACGACTAGTAGGGCATGTCCATATCTGTGTCCAAGGGAACCTACCTAGATCGAGACTGGACTGAATGACTGAATGTCGTGACTCTGTAAATGCCAGTGGGCGGTGATAGGAATTTGACGGTGCTTGGGCTTGAATGTTCATTTCTTTGTTATCTTTTGCCCTTGCTTCACGCGCCTCTCGTATCATGACGACCTTGCTGCGCAATATGCACCTTTGGGGCGGGTCCAGGTGGTGGATCGTTTTCTCGATCACGATGGCAGTGAACGGCAGACAGATCTGAAACATACCCGGGCCAAAGCAACCTTGGGCGGCGGACATGGTTACTACTTGTTGTGTAGTCATCAAGGTTGCAGCCTTGTGATAACAATCCTCGAAACCCATTAGAGGATATGCGGAACTTCTATCAGATCCTATGGAAGCAGCACAGGCTTCGCTAGTAGCTACTAGTACTAGTGGGCGTGGGCATATGACACAGCACAGATTGCCGGCGCAACGCGAATAACGACTCGATGTCTTGACATTGGATCATAGTAGTAAGTACACTTTCTGGATCATGACGATTCAGTTTCAATCGACTTAAGCACCCTCATCAATCTCTCTTTTCTTAATGGTATCCAAAGGGTGTCTCCACCTCCGCTACCGCCAGCAGCAGCGCCAGTGAGGATCAAGCCATGATCTTTAAATTCGCCCAACAGTGCCCTCAATGCGGTTTCGCTCGTCGCCACGAAATGCTCTCGTGCGAGCGAAAACAGTGCGTCATAGCCAAGCCCGAACTGCGCCATGTCAGTAGGAGCGGGGGCGTCTGAGCCCGTGGTTGCGCCTGATGCAGCGTCGGCATTTGCGAGCTGTTTCGTGCCGAGGAGGGCAAACAGCTTCTTAGCTTTGGAAGTGACGGCAGCGAGGACGTGGACGACCGCGGTCTCTGTGAGCGGAGCGCCAGGACCGGCAGTAGCTGTGGTTACAAGGGCAGAGCGGGCACCAGTCGAAGCGTATGATGCACCAGCGATGGAAGAACGGTCAGCGAATGAAAGCTCTGTGTCGTAGGGTATGAGGGTGGTGAGGTCGTGCCATAGAAAGGCATATCCACGCTTCGGTGAGACGGTATGTCCCTCTTCAGCAGAGGGAGAGGCAGAAGTATCCCCTGAAAAGACCTTGCGTTCCAGAAGCTCGGTGGCAGACCAGAGGAGGGGTGCGCCGAGTCTGTCGACGGATGCGACGAGATGAATGTTGGGAGAAAGTGCGAGGAGGGAGAGCACGTTTCTCATTTTTTGGGCGCGCATGGGTGGAGCGTCGATGTTGTGTACGATGAGGTATAGGCGACGAGTGCGCGGCGCATCGCTGGCGGAGAAGAAGGAGTAGATGCGGCGCACCTGTGCGTCCGCGCCGGTAGAAGCGGCGTTGGCGAGACCGGGGACGCGTTCAATGGAGGCAAGCACGTCTTTGAGAGCGGTATTAGGGTTGTAGCCGTTCACGACGATGACGTGACCGCGGCGAGCGAGCTCTTTGGACGCAAAGTCGTTGATGACGCTGCGCTTTGAGCCAAAGCCATAAAAAACGAGGTTGAAACCCTGATCGAGCTCGTGGGCGTAGCGACGGAAGGAAGTACGGGTGTCGTGATGACCAGACCAGCGTGTCTTGGGCTGGGCGTTGGCGATGCGGGTCTCATAGGCGGCGATGGTATCGTTGTACTCCTGCTGGGTGAGTGGGAGGACACGCGCAGAGAAAACGTTAGCGGAGGTGCGGGAACTGGATGCGGCATGGACAAAGTAGGCGTCGAAGGCGGCGCGGACGTTGTGAGCGTCGGCGTCGTTGGGGGCGTTGAGGAAATTTGTCTGGTCGTTGTCTGAGACGTCGGAGTCAGTGTCCATGAGGTAATTAATTATTTAAATAATTTCGACGCGATCGATAAGACACGCTGATCAAAAAAATTGGGCGACTCCTCTCTCTCTCTCTTCCATCTCATCTTCCGCGAAAAAATGGCGCCGGTTGGAAAGCTCTACTCGGTCGCGCAACAGCGCCAGACACAGGTCGTGCGTACATCGCATGTACGATGCTCAACGTCGATCTGATGAGACACAGATCAAGAGCGTGGCTGCTCTCGGTGGCCTCGAACTCGAAATCGTTGCTGATTACAAGCACTTTGAGGATAACAAGAAGCCTGAATTCCTTGCAAAGTTCCCCCACGGAAAGATCCCTGCTCTAGAGGGTCCCAATGGATTCAACCTCACCGAGGGTGCTGCCATTGCTCGCTACCGTAAGTCTCTGCTTCCCCTTAACCACAGATCGCTCGATGCGATCGTGAATGACGAGAATCATTTCGTCGTCAGTTATCCCTGTCTTAAGTTGTAATGTCGATGCGATATAAACTCAGACCCCTACTTCTTCATGATATCATTTGCTCTGATCTAATGCCATCCTCACAGTTGCAACTCTCGCACCAAATGCTAACCTCCTTGGCTCATCTCTGGAGCAGCAAGCGCTTGTTGAACAATGGATCCATTTCGCTGAATCTGAGATCGACATCTCAACACAAATTACTAATCTCTTGCTCAAAGGCATCCTCGTGTACAACAAAGCTGTACGTCCCTCCTATCCCTCCGTTGCAAATCTCATTCCCTCTTTCAGATCCACAACAGCCTCATCGAGCGCCAAATGCGGGCTCTCAACACCCTCGAGGCACACCTATCAGCGCGTACCTTTGTCGTTGGCGAGCGTATCACCCTCGCTGACATCCACATCGCCGCTGCACTGTTCCGTGCCGTCAAGATCACCGTTGACGCCGAAGCCCGTTCAAAACTTGTCAATACCATTCGCCACCTTGAGACGATCGTCAACCAGCCCAAGTTGAAAGACGTCTTTGGTCAGGTTGAATACGTCGACAAAGCACTCCAGTATGTCCCTCCCAAGAAGGAACCAAAACCTGCTCCCGCCCCCGCTGCACCAAAGGAAAAGAAAGAGAAACCAAAGAAGGAGGATGATGACGAAGAGGATGACGGCAATCTCGTCCCCGAGGAACCAAAGGCCAAGAACCCTCTCGATCTCCTACCAAAATCTTCCTTTAATCTCGAAGACTGGAAACGCGCATACTCCAACAAGGACACTCGTGGACCCGATGGTGCCCTGGAGTGGTTCTACGCCAAGTACGTCCCCTGGTTCCCTGTCTTAGATTTTACTCAATATCTCGCGCACAGCTTTGACAAAGAAGGTTTCTCAGTTTGGCGAGTCGACTTCAAGTACAATGAAGAACTTACTCTCATATTTATGTCGTCCAACCAAGTCGGAGGCTTCTTCAACCGTCTCGAAGCCTCGCGTAAATACCTTTTTGGTTCTGTCGGTGTCCTTGGGGAGCCCAATGCGTCCGTTATTTCGGGTGTATTGATCCTCCGGGGTCAAGATGTCAAAGCGGCCGTTGATTGTGCACCTGATTGGGAGAGTTACGATTACAAGAAGTTGGATCTGGACAACGAGGGGGACAAGAAGTTCTTTGAGAGCGCCCTTGCTTGGGATTTGGAGATCGACGGCAAGTCCTGGAAGGACGGCAAGAACGTGAGTGGCACGTTTCCTCGCCTCCGGCGTTCAGGTACTGACATCATTTCCAGTTCAAATAAACGAAAATAGATTACATTAGATAGCTGTAGGCTTTTTGTGTTGTCGCTCCCGAACTACGTTTTCTCCCTCTACACAGTCAGATTGGACAAACTCTGATGACTTGACGCTCAATATCCTACAGGGCTTTCGGAAGAACGCACTGCTCACTCGATGTGCCGCGCCGAGGAATTCTGGTGAGGGTTGCATGTGAGCATCAATCGAGCAGCGGTCGTCTGTTCAGAACCCGGCCAGTGCTAGTGTCGATGTCGCACGACACGAGCTGTCATGCAGACGATCAACGATCTCCCACTGGCACAGACCAGACATTTGTGCATGGAATCATGGTCATGAATACAACTTACCCTATGAACAAAATGATAATTTACAGCGATAACTATACATCAACCCAAACTTGACCCTAAACGGTCCATACCCTTTTCACACCTGGGCCAGTTTGCGGGCTTTACAGGATGTCAATGAAGGAAAATCGAAACCTTGATATACGGAAGAACGTACGAAGACCCTCCTGTGTATTTTCGTCCCCGTAGTCTCGATGAGCTGAAGCTCTTCTGGGGTGAGCTCAGGGACATTCTCCGTGTCGAGGTATTCTCTGATACGTTCCGCTTTCGACGATGTGCTGTCAGGAGTCGTTCGGCATAGGTTAAATTCGGAAGTTGGGAATTGATCGACTCACGTTACGACAAGCATGCCTTTCTGCTGCAGCCATTTAATAAGCACCTGACGGTCAGACACAGGGGACCCTCGGGTCTTTTCCAGGCGGACGCGAATTTGTTCGATGACTGGGTCTAGAGGACCACCTTTGGCACGTTCAATGGGTGATAACCCTTCGTAAGCGGAGGTCACGATGCCATATCTTTCGTGAAGAGCGAGATGGGGTTTAAGGGCTCGCCATACATATGGGTGAGCTTCCACCTGGTTCCAGACCAGTAAGAAATGAACTGCAACTCCGAGTGGAACCGATTATTTCTAGGTACCTGGTTTACAGCCGGAATAACAGTGGCCACTTTAAGGATGTCCTCGAGATAGTCCCCCGTGAAGTTGGAGACGCCAATAGACTTGGTCAAGTGTGCCGCCTTGGCTTCCTCCATACCTTTCCAGACTTCCTTGATCCTGCCCCCGTGGTCGTGTGTTCGGTGTATCAAGTACAAGTCCACGTATTCCACTCCGAGCTTCTCCAAGGACTTTTGTAGTGCACTCTTCGGGGTTTCTCCCGGTGCCAACTTTCCTAGCTTCGTTGTGATATACAGCTCTGAACGTGGTTTTCCTGATGCGACGATAGCGGCACCGAGTGAGTCGTCATTCTTGTACGCCTGTGCCCCGTCAACGTGCGTGAACCCATTCTGAATGGCGACGGTGACGGCCGTTGTGGCATCTTTGCCGAATAATGCAGCTGTTCCAAAGGCCATCCAGGGGGCCTGTGTTCCATCGTTCAGAGTTAACGTAGTAGGTAGGGTCATTTGGTGAGATGAGCGAGGGCGAGAGGACGAGTCGGGGATATCGACAGATGCAGTTCTGCGAGCCTACGTAGCTTAAATACGAGCTCCTGATGCGGTTGATCAAGGGGGGAAACTTGAAACATGGAGGTGAATAGATTTGACCGGCGAATTATGTAATTCCGGAAGGGGGCAAGGCAACATCATGACATGAGACCCAACACCAGTAAATCTCTTGACACCGTTGGCAGAAGACATTACACGTCAGCAACTGGACTACATAGACATACTACTGGATGTAGGGATGAAATCGTATCTGGTCGTGAGAGGGGTTTTCTAACTCTGTGATGTATAGAGGAAGAAGACGACAAGGGGAATGGAATGGATCAAATACGCGTCGAAAATGATCGGTAAACAACAGCTAAGCCAGAAACTGCTGCCAGTAGCTTTTTGCGAGGCTCTTGAACGCGATGAAGCGTTTGAGAGCAAGCTTTCGAAATTCTGTGTCCGCCATTCCGTCACTGATCCGCCTTTGATGCGCCACGACGGTGACGCACTTCAAAACCTGAATTTGGGTCGTAGGATACTGAGCGGTCACGACAGCATTGCTCAGTTCTGTAGTGACAGGGACAAGGTAGAAGGTAGGGTTGGTCCCAAACATGGTGATGCAGGGGATGGTCATAACTTCTAGGACAGGTTGGCCTCTCGCTGCGCGCTTTGCGTTGTTAAATTGAAACGCTGCAATCGCTTCTGCCACAACCTGCGCCTCGGCGTTGGTCTTGTTAAGGAGAGTCTTGTCCTCGACGAGCACGAGTAGGATGGTGGTGGGGCGATATATAACGCATACGTCTGTCTGAGCAGCCCGAGTCTCGCCGCAGATGGTCAGAGGTATAATGTAGCGGGTGGCCACAGTGGCGTGTCGTTCGTTGAAGCCCAGGAGCTTCAGAGTCGCGGCAGCGAAGTCGTCAATGGCACTTTCTTGGGTGGCATGGGTAGCGAGATCGAGGTAGCCAAGGTAGTCTGCAGTGGCATCTGAGAGATTGGGATCGTCCGCATAAATCGGTGAGGTCAAGATGGCGGGATCAAGATGGTCGAGCGGCGGGTCGGGAGCAGATTGGAAAAAAACAGCTGGGGAGGTTGGCGTAATGGAGATGTTGTAAGCGAGCAGTTCAGCATCAGTCCAATCGCTGCTGGACTTTGCAGAACGAATAAGCTGAGCCATCTGAGCACGTGGATGGTTGGGGACAACGCATTTGAAGATATTCTCATCACATGATCGCGCTTGTATACTAGGGTCATCGGTACTGGATCACTTTTGAGCATACAGCATTCTAGGGCGAGGGCTTGAACAACGTGCACCCAGCACTTTGCTTCAACTTTGCTTCTCCTACATGGATCGTTCTCGCAAGATTTTCCTGAAAATTGCATCTGCCGCGAACAAAGTCATCGCCACTGCCAACGACTATGCCGACCGCAAGGACAAGTGTGGAGTTCAACGCACTCATTTCCGACTGGAGACCGAGATGCGAAGAATTTCCGTCGCATGCGAGTGTATCGCAGATATTCTAGCCAAATCGTCTCTCCCAGATGGCCCTACATTCGACGATAGATTGCAGGATTGGCTCGACACCGATGAGCCGCAGCAGTGCCTAGACACGTTGGTTTCGATAGAGATCTTGCTCAAACAAGAGGCATCCCCTTGGGTATCATGGGTGCCCCAGATGTTTGGAAAAGGATGGGGTACAGCACCCGCTGAGGACAAGATCAAAGAGGCAGCCGAGCATTTCAGCTGGCGCAAATCATGTTTTCATTTCTTGTTTTCAACTGAAATCTGGTGAGTCCATCCAACGCCAGGATGACCCACGCGTGACGAAATTAATCAGGAACAACGAGACGACTGTCCAACAGCGTCAACACCTCGCTACTATCCAACGGGAACCTAATGCTCTCGAGCAAGGTTTATCTACTGCCGTTCTGACGAAGAACATGTATGTAATTCTGAATTATCATGCCCTCATCGTGTTCAGTGCTGCCGTGACACATCAGACTGTTCACCAAGGCGGACGTGAGAACCATGTCATCCAGGACAGTCCTGGTTGTCTCAACCAAAGTTTGCAAACTCCCGTTCAGATGGACCTAGAGTGTGTCTCGTGATGCTCTGCAATTTACGTCCTTTAATCAGTTTCTGGCAGTATCATACCAGATACGGCTACTCCCCAAGGCAGACAAACAGTCGGTCAGGGACAGGGTACGATACCTAACAATGAGCAGACGAAAAAAGAAAATGGTAATCAGTCCATTCATCGATCTTTATTGCACCTGATCGCCTCTTTAGCAAAGAAGCTGAAGTAAATAGTCAAGTGGCTAGATGTATTGAATTGCGCTGAGAAACAAGACGATACCTTGTCACTTCGCCAACCTGATACATGCGAGTGGCTGTTTGACACAGCCCAGTACAAGACGTGGAAGGATGGTCGGAATTCGTTCTTATGGTTGAGAGGCAAGCGTAAGACATCCGAATTTACTGTTAAATATTTGTTACCGACATGGATATTTCCATAGCTGGGGCCGGGAAATCCGTATTGGCGTATGTCCATGTTCTGATTTGCCCCATTGTTACTGACCCTGCCTGTAGGTCGTCTGTCATTCATTCCCTCGAAACGGCCGAGGGAGAAACATTTTTATTTTTCTATTGCGACTTTCGAAACGAACAGTCAACTAGTTCCGCGGAGGTGCTCAGCTCTATCCTCTCCCAGCTGTTGCGTAAACTTGGTGGTAGTACTCCTAATCTTGCAAGTATACTTCAAGACCTGGTCAAAGCCAAGGAGCGGGGCGGTTCCACACGGAAGAATGCCAAGGAGCTTGCTGGATTCGTGTGTCGTGTGGCAGCATTGTCGAGCGCGAAGCCTTTCGTTGTGATCGATGCCCTCGATGAATGCAAGGATGTTGGAATACTTATCCAGGCTCTCGTGGCATTCAAGGATCACGTACGGCTCTTCGTGACCAGCCGGCCGTTGCACGTTATCGTGGAGGACTTTGCTGGTCTTCCGTTCATATCCATGGATGATATGGAGGACGAGTTGTCTGCAGATATCTAGCTACATGTTACCAGAGAACTGGACGCTCGCCACCGACTGAGAGGCCTCCACGCCGAGTTCAAGGCCGAGATTCGCTCAGTTTTGTGTACGAAAGCGTGCGGGATGTACGAGCCTCTATCTAGTGCTGAGATGTGGATACTGATCTTTCTGTATTCAAGGTTCCGGTGGATCCAATGTTCCTTGGACACGCTGTCGCGATGTGTAACTCGGGCCGAGGTCCGCAGCGCTCTTGACAACCTCCCAGAGGGACTCGACGAAACGTATGAGAGAATCCTCCTCGCGATCGACACGAAGGGTCGGGAAGGACAGCTCGCTCGACGAGCTCTTACTTGGCTCGTGGCGGCGCTACGGCCTCTGAAATTGGACGAACTCATGGACGCACTTTCAATCAACCTTCGAACGCAAACGTTGGACAGCAACTTCGGCCCAATGCATCATGGAGCATTGTTGGATGCGTGCAGGAGCCTGGTGACTTACACGGAAAAGACGGGGATCGTTATTCTCTCTCAGTTCAGCGTGAAGGTGAGCCATGATAACCAACTTGTATTTTTGGTAAAATTGAACATCCCGCTGTGCAGGAGTACCTCACTGGCCAGTTGATTCTCAGGAAACTACCCGAATACTACATCAATTGGGAACATGCCCACTTGCATCTCACCCGATCTTGCTTGTGCTACCTCTCCATATACCTCGACTCTTCCCCTGGATCTACTCACCGCAGTAACATATCTTACGCCAACCTCCACAACACCTCACGTAAAGTCAGGGACCATCTGCACATTATGTCACAGCCACTTCTCGACTATATACTCAACGATGCTGTCAATCACTTCCGACACCTTCGACTGCCACAGTTTGAATCTGTCCTGCACGACATCACAATACTTGCGCACAGCATCCAACAGCAATCGAGAAAGTGGAATAACCTATGCTGGTCTGCTAGACGGGTTGTGGATTCCACCACCCCACATTGGCCTCCATCCAAACATGACCTCATGCTCTACATGCTTGTTGCATATGCTCCAAACTCACTTCTGCAAATCATCCTCCGTTCTGCTGCATTCAAACCGAAGGATGGCGTGAATCCCTTGATTTATGCTACCTATTTCAACAAAGAGGAACATGCCTGGACGCTACTTTCGCGAGGTGTCAGACTGAACCGGAGAGGTTGGGATATCGACGGATTTCTCCAGATTTTGCCCATCGAAGTTGCCTTGCAGGACGGTCACTACGACATGGCAACCCTTTTCGTGCGAGAAGGGAGCCCTATACCGCTGCATGTATTCACCAACGCACAGGAGATTCCATCCTCTATTGCGTGGATGTTGTTCCAGACCGACGATTTCGCGGAGGCTACAAGTAATCCCCTTGATGAGGCAGTCTACCAACTGATCAAACTTTTTGGACGTCTGTCGGAGAGTGAGGGTATCTGTGAACAGAAACTTATAGCAATCTTACGGAGATTTATTCAAGTCATCGATAGCGATCTCGCATACAACGAACAAGCAAAGAAGTTCCTTCATTTCACTGTCGAGCATGGACACGTCTCTGCTACACGATATCTCCTTTTCAATGGCGCCTCGATCCCCCTTGACATACTTCTCACTGGCACGTATTGCCTGTGGAATAACCCGAGGACAACAGAGATGATCCATTTTCTGGTCGAGAATGGAACTAACGCCCGTACTCCCACTGGAGACCAACTGCTCTGCACCGCATTGCGGGCGCTGCGGGATGATGACCATGCCTTGGAGACTGTGAATATCCTCGTCAGTCACGGTTGTGAACCACTCGCAGGCACTCCCTTTGGAGAAAGCCCACTTCGCATCGCGGTCGATCGTGGATTTGTCTCTGTCACACGATACCTTCTTTCTCTCGGCCTTCCTCCTTCTCTCGGCCTTCTCCATGTTGCATTGGAGTCGTACACACTGAACAAAACTTCGATGATCGAGTTATTGATGGAGTATGGAGTTGATGTTCATACCCACACTGTAGCTCGAGACACCATGCTTCACTCCGCACTGCAAGCATCCCAAAACGAAGACACTGTTTTGAGGATTGCGAAATTGCTCATCAGTCGTGGTCATGATACTCTTGAAACCAATACCTCTGGAAAAACCCTACTCCACCTTGCGGTCGTTCATGGTTTTGTCTCTGTCACACGATATCTTCTTTCTCTCGGTCTTCCTCCTTCTCCCGACCTTCTCCATGTTGCATTGGAGTGGTACATGCCGAACAAGGTCTCTATGATCGAGTTATTGACCGAGTACGGAGTTGATGTTCATACCCACACTGCAGCTGGAGTCCCCGTGCTTCACTCCGCATTCCAAACACTCCGCCGAGATGAAGACACTGTTTTGAAGATTGTGAAATTGCTCGTCAGTCGTGGTCATGATCCTCTGGAAACCAATACCTCTGGAAAAACCCCACTTCACATCGCTGTCGATCGTGGATTTGTCTCTGTCACACGATATCTTCTTTCTCTCGGCCTTCCTCCTTCTCTTGACCTTCTCCATGTCACATTGAAGTCAGACATGCCGAGCAAAGCCTCTTCTATGATCGAGTTATTGATCGAGTACGGAGTTGATGTTCGTGCCCACACTGCAGCTGGACTCCCCGTGCTTCACTCCGCATTACAAGTACACTTGGACGAAGACACTGTTTTGAAGATTGCCAAATCGCTCGTTCATTGTGGTCATGATCCTCTTGAAACCAATATCTCTGAAGAAACCCTTCACCTCACGGTTGATCGTGGTTTTGTCTCCGTTACACGCTATCTTCTTTCTCTGGGCATTTCTCCTTCTCCCAACCTTCTCTATGTTGCATTGAAGTCATACACGCCGAACAAAGCCTCTATGATCGACTTCTTGATCGAGTACGGAGTTAATGTTCATACCCACACTGCGGCTGGAGATCCTATGCTCCACTTTGCATTGCAGTCGTCAGTCGATGAAGAAACTGCTTTGAAAATCGTAAAATTCCTTGTCGAGCGCGGTTGTAATCCACTCGAAACCAATACCTCTGCAGAAACCCCACTTCACATTACTGTCAGATGTGGGTTTGTCTCTGTTGCACGATATCTTATTTCACTCGGCAGCTCTCCATCTTCTGGCCTTCTGCATGTTGCATTGGTGCTCGGGCATGTGAAGGACATTACCTCAATGATTGCCTGCCTAGAGAATGGAGTTCATGATATTCCTTCCCACGCCGCAGAATCAGAGCCTATACTCCACACCGCATTGAAGGAAATCCCTTCTGAAGGCTGTACTTTGGAGGTTGTGAAAATCCTCATCAATTATGGTTGCGATCCCCTCGTAGCCAATTCCAGTGGAGAAACCCCGGTCCATGTGGCGGTTAAACGTGGCTTTGTCTCTGCCACACGATATCTTCTTTCTCTCAATATTTCACCCCCTCCCGACCTTCTGCACGTTGCATTGGAATCAAGAAAGAACTGGCGGTCAGAGAACTTGAAGCGGAACATGCTCCTCTGCCTGCTCGAGAATGGTGCAGATGTCCAAGCCCCCACTGCAACTGGAGACACTGTCCTCCACACCGCACTGCGATCGTTACAGGGTGAATACCTTACTTTGGAGATAGTGAAGGTGCTCATCTGTCACGGCTGTGATCCACTTGGAGCTAGTCTCTCCGAAAAAACGCTGGTTCACATCGCACTCAAACGCGGCTTTCCTTCCGTCGCACGATATTCCCTGTCGCTTGGCGTTCCCCCGTCTGCAGACCTGATCCTCGTTGTGTTCGAGTTCCGTTTCAAGCAGGAGCAGGAGCGGTTACAGATGCTCCGTTGCTTGCTTGTCAATGGAGCTAATGTCCATGCCTGCACCACAGCTGGAGATACTCTCCTCGGCATTGCATTGCGGTCGTTTCTGGAAGAAGAACATGCTTTAGAAGCCCTGAAACTTCTTGTCCATCACGGCTGTAACCCTTTCGAATGCGATTCTCATGGGAAAACTCCCCTATGCATTGCTGTAGAGGAAGGTCGCGTTTTGCTTACAGGATTTCTTCTTTCGCTTGGTCCATCGTCAGACCTGGTTTCTGATCTATCGTGGGTTGCCTTGTGCTCAAACCGCTTCCGACCCAAGTCGCGGATGGTCAATTTCCTCATCGATCAGGGAGCCAGTGTCTTCGTGCAAGCACAAAATGGGGACACCTTGTTGCATCTTGCAATCACCTCTCTCGATAACGACGAGGTTCTTCCACTTGTGGAGCTCCTTCTCAGACGTGGTTGTAATCCGATGATGCGCAATGACAGTGGGACTACGCCTCTTCACGTTGCCATAGAGCGAGGGCGTATCTTTGTCGTGGAGTTCCTCCTCTCGCAGAACGTGCAACCCCCTCCCGATATCCTATTCACTGCGATACAATCCAACCCCACACTCAGTCCCGACGTTAGGCTGAAGCTCGTCGAAGCCCTCGTCACTTTTGGCTGTAACACTCAGACATGCAATGCAGTTGGACAGACACCACTTGAGGCTGACGTGGGCGATTACTTAACCCTGGAGTATCCGCCCGTCCAAGCGGGGAGGATTGAACTCGCCTCGCGAGGTATACAAGATACTGGTGTATTGTTCACCGGTGAGCACGTTCATGTTCACCATCATGACTACCTTCACTGACCTTACGAGGCCAGACCACGATCTTGCGGACACCTGCACGGGCATCCCTAGAATGAGTTTGACAGAGGACCTTAGCATTACTTAACCACATGATCTAGTGTTCCTTCAAGTTTGAAATTTCGCGCACATTAGTCTACCTTGTCTTGTGTTGCTTCGGAGCAGCTTTGAGGATCACGGAACTTCCTTTTTTTTCTTTTCGGTGCACTTGGGTATGCCATACACCTGTTGAATGCTTCATCCTAGGACAACCCAGAGTATGATTCTGCAGCCCCTCCGCTCAGTGGGAAGTCTTTATGTACAATGCACTATACTAGTGGCCCATTGTAGACTAGCCATATCGTATGTTAGTGAAGTGAGAGGGACAAAGCAAGAGAGAAAGGAGCGAAAATACGAGATAACTATGACGACAGGTGTGACTTCGTACTGGGAAAGGGATCTAAATGGAGGAACGGACGTGACTTGAGCGAGAATTTTGATCAGCGACATCGGGTGATCGGTGGTAGAAGCGAACAAACTTGTTGAGTGTCTCCGAGAGGGGTAAAGATAGCGAACTGTCTTTGAGATCGAGGAACAGTACCTGCAGGATAGAGGTTGAAAACGGGTTAGGTACGGTGCCCACGGAGGAGACGCGACTCGGACGGCATGGATTTCTTGCAGTGGTACATAGCATTCCCTTGGATCACTGGGAATCTGATTGGCCCATTAGATCGGCTGAGCTGTACCGTGTACTGTGAAACATGGGGTACGTACCGAGGGAATCGCTGAAACTCAAGCCGCCGAAGACTTCGGGGGACGAGAAGAGCCGGAATCAAGGCAAAGTTGGAAGCTAGCAGTGCATGAGCAAGTTTCGTTCTCCCGGTTCGATGAGCACCTTCGTGCCTACGGTAGCCTACCTGATGTCCCCAATCTCTTGAGCACCATGAACACCAAATCTTCAACGTGATGATTTAGGACTGGACAATCCTCTGCTAGGTTCAAGCCGTCACTTACTTCCAGCGACATCAAGAGCATCATATGTATGAAACGGTGTGCAAGTAAGATCTATTGTTGCCCCTAGGCTCGC
This sequence comes from Tylopilus felleus, assembly GCA_038091295.1. Taxonomy (NCBI): domain Eukaryota; kingdom Fungi; phylum Basidiomycota; class Agaricomycetes; order Boletales; family Boletaceae; genus Tylopilus; species Tylopilus felleus. The sequence continues at coordinate 43,676 of JBBPOE010000015.1, read as the reverse complement.
TTTGGAAACGCGGGCCAGCTCAGATACGCCATTGCCCAAGCATGCAGAAGAGGAAACAGCAATGTCGTGGGCACTGTCGTTCGCAGCCAGAATGCTCTCTGGACATACGCAAAACTTCAGCTTCATGAACTTAGCATGTGATGTGTCGAGGACTACTTACTCAGTATCCCGTCAGCTACACCAAGGTTAGCTTCGCATTGTATCCATTATTTCCAGGCCAGTAAGAATGTGAAGGGAGCAGTTTGCGGGAGGGTGGATGTGATATCAGGGTGCGTTGTGATAAATGGCCACCAAAGAAAGTTGCATTGCAAGTTAGACCGCCGAGCGGGAGGCGGAGGGGAGGGGACAACGGTGAGGTAATGATATCTAGTAGTTGCTGAGACAGTGTAGTAGTTGGGGCATTGGTCGAATGGAGTAGATCAGGTGAGGCATACAGGGCTTGAGGAGGGATGGTATACATCTAACTGCGACAGGTGGGGGGTTGGAGACAAAGCGTGCAACTTCTGTGTCGCTTGACCAGAGCACTGCATGCGAGACTCTGGCTTTGCTGGTGGTTTTGTACAAACAAAAAAGTAGAATTTGGCCTCGGCTGTCATCAACAAAAGATGGTGGTTTCAAGTCGAGGTATAGAATCGAGAGCATTCAAAAAGTGAACTTATAGACTGCAAGAACAAGGCAAGGATGGCAAGCATATTTCAAGGAGGGCCAAAAACGTGACTGTGTTCTGATCGAGGTTTGCATTGAATTCATGGAGTGTTGGACAGGGAGGCGTGTTCAAGATTGACTTGGACGTTCTCAGAGGCGAATGAGCAGCGAAGACAAATTGCGTGGCTGTGTCACTATTCAGCTTCCCCCATGGAGGGCTGTCGCGAAATTGTCCTCGAAATCGCATCCGCCTCAAAAAAAGTCATCGCCAGTGCCAACGACTATGCCCGTCGCAGAAAGAAATGTGTTCAACGCGCTCATTTCCAACTGGAGACCGAGATGCGAAGAATTTCCGTTGCATGCGAGTGTATCGCAGATGTCTTGCGCAAATCGACTCTTCCAGATGGCCCTGCATTAGACGACAGATTGCAGGATTGGCTCTGCACCGATGAGCCAGAGCAGTGTCTACACATGCTAGTTCGAATGGAGAGCTTACTTCAGAACCATACATCCTCGTGGCTATCCTCGATATTTCCAAGAGGTCGGGGTGGAACACCCGCCGAGGACAAGATCAAGGACGCAGCCGAGTATTTCGGCTCGCACAAACCATGTTTTCATTTCTTGTTTTCGTCAGAAATTTGGCAAGTCTATTCAATCTCACGCTGACACGCGCATGACGAAGTTACTCAGGAACGAGACGATTGTCCAACAACGACAACATCACGGTGCTCGACGGGAGTCTGATGTTCTCGAGCAAGGTTCATCCGCTGCCATTGGGGCGGAAATCAAGTATGTCTTATAATATCACGAATTATCATGCTCTCATCGTGTTCAGCAGTGTTGTGCCACATCCGATTGTCCATCAAGGTGGACGTCCAAGTTATATCATCCAGGATAATCCTGGCTCTCTCCACCAAAATCTACAGATTCCCACTCAGATGGATATCGAGTATGTCTCGTGATGCTCTGTAATTTGCATGCCTTGATCATTTTTTGGAAGAACTATATCAGACATGGGCACACCCCAAGGCGGACAGGCAGTTGGTCAGACACTAGAGACAATACCTGACGATAAGCGAAGGAAAGAAGAAAAAGAAAAAGGTAATCAGACTATTCATCGGTCTTCACTGCACCTAATATATCTGACGCCTCCTTAGCAAAGAAACTGAAAAAAATAGTCAAGTGGCTAGACGGATTGAATTGCGCTGAAAAACAAGACGATACCTTGTCGCTTCGCCAGCCTGATACATGCAAGTGGTTGTTTGACACAGCCCAGTACAAGACGTGGAAAGATGGTCGGAACTCGTTCTTATGGCTGAGAGGTAAACGTAAGACGTCCGAACTTACCGTTAAATCTTTGTTACCGACATGGATATTTCCATAGCTGGGGCCGGGAAATCCGTATTGGCGTACGCCCGTACTCTGATATGGCCCATTGTCACTGACCTGGCTTGTAGGTCGTCCGTCATCCATTCCCTGGAAACGGCCGAGGGAGACATGATCGCATTTTTCTATTGTGACTTTCGAAACGAACGGTCAACTAGTTCTGCGGAGGTGCTCCGCTCCATCCTCTCAGACTTATTACGTAAGCTTGCTGAGAACACTCCGAAGGTCACAAGCATACTTGAAGACCTGATCAAGGCAAAGGAACGGGATGGTTCCACCCGGAAGAATTACAAGGAACTTGCTGGATTCATATGTCGCATGGCAGCATTGTCGATTGTGAAACCACTAGTTGTCATCGACGCACTTGATGAATGCAATGATGTCGAAGTGCTTATCCAGGCTCTCATGGTGATCAAGGATTGTGTACGGCTCTTCGTAACCAGTCGGCCCTTGCACACTATTGTGGAGGACCTTTCTGGTCTCCCGTTCATCTCTATGGATGATATGGAGGACGAGTTGTCTGCAGATATCCAGCTACATGTTACAAGAGAACTGGACGCTCGCCACCGACTGAGAGGCCTCCGTACCGAGTTCAAGGCCGAGATTCGCTCAGTTTTGTGCGCAAAAGCGTGCGGCATGTAAGAACCTTGATTTAGTGCTGAGATATGGATACTGATATTTTCCATTTTCAAGGTTCCGATGGATCCAATGTTCCTTGGACACGCTTTCGAGATGTGTAACTCGAGCCGAGGTCCGCAGCGCTCTCGACAGCCTCCCAGAGGGACTCGACGAAACGTATGAGAGAATCCTCCACGCAATCGACACGAAAGGTCGGGAAGGACAGCTCGCTCAACGAGCTCTTACTTGGCTCGTGGCCGCACTACGACCTCTGCAATTAGACGAACTCGTGGAAGGGCTTTCAATCAACCTTCGAACACGAACCCTGGATTCAGATTTCGGACCAATGCACTATGGGGCATTATTGGATGCGTGTGGAAGTCTAGTAACATATACCGAAAAGACGGGGATCATCATTCTTTCTCATTTCAGCGTGAAGGTGAGCCACAACAGCTACCCTGTATGTTGCATCGTAGTTGAACGTCCCGCTCTACAGGAGTACCTCATCGGACAGTTGATTTTTACAAAATTACCGCAATACCACATTACCTGGGAACATGCCCACTTGCATCTAGCCCGATCATGCTTGTGCTACCTCTCTATATACCTCGACTCTTTTTCTGGATCCAGTCGCAGCAGTAACATAGCTGCCACCGACCTCGACGGCATATCTACTTTCAGGGACCGTTTACGTATTATGTCACAGCCACTTCTTGACTACGTGCTCAACGATGCTGTCGATCACTTCCAACACCTTCGGTTATTACAGTTTGAATCCATTCTGCACGACATCAGAATACTCGCGCACAACATCCAACAGCAATCGAGAATGTGGAATAACCTATGCCGGTCTGCTAGACGGATTGTGGATCCCACCACCCCAAACTGGCCTCCATCCAAACACGACCTCATGCTCTACACCGTCGTCGCGTACGCTCCAAACTCACTTCTGCAAATCATCCTCCGTTCTGCTGCATTCAAACCCAAGGAAAGCACGAATCCATTGATTTATGCTGCGTATTTCAACAAAGAGGAACATGCCCGGACCCTACTTTCGCGACGTGTCAGACTGAACGGGAGAGGTTGGGATATCGACGGATTTCTCCAGGTTTTTCCCATCGAAGTTGCCCTGCAGAAGCGTCACTATGACATGGTGACCCTTTTCGTGCGAGAAGGGAGCCCTATACCGCTGCATGTATTCACCAACGCACGGAAGATTCCTTCCTCTATCGTGCGGATGTTGTTCCAGAGTGACGATTTCGCGGAGGCCACAAACAATCGCTTTGATGGGGCAGTTGACCCTCCGACGGGTTTGGTTGTGTGTCTGTCGGAGAGCGAGGGTACCTGCGAACATGAACTCATAGCAGTCTTACGGAGATTTATTCAAGTCATCGAGAGCGATCTCGCATATAACGAACAAGCAAAGAAGCTCCTTAATTTCACTGTCGAGGAGGGACACGTCTCTGCTACACGATATCTCCTTTCCCGTGGCGCCTCGATCCCTCCTGACATACTTCTCACTGGCATGTGTCGCCTGTGGGATAACCCGAGGACAACAGAGATGATCCACTTTCTGGTCGAAAATGGAGCTAACGTCCATGCCCGCGCTCCCACTGGAGACGGAGTGCTCCACACCGCATTGCAGGCGCTGCAGAATGATGACCATGCCTTGGACACTGTGAATGTCCTCGTCAGTCACGGTTGTGATCCACTCGCAGGCACTCCCTTTGGAGAAACCCCACTCCACCTCGCGGTCGATCGTGGTTTTGTCACTGTCACACGATATCTTCTTTCTCTCGGCCTTCCTTCTTCTCCCGACCTTCTCCGTGCTGCTTTAAAGTCGTGCTGGCCGAACAAAGCCTCTATGATCGACTTATTGATCGAGTACGGAGTTGATGTTCATACTCACACTGCAGCTGGAGTCCCCATGCTTCACTCCGCATTGCAAGCACTCTGGGACGAAGACACTGTTTTGAATATTGTGAAATCGCTCGTCAGTCATGGTCAGGATCCTCTTGAAATGAATACCTATGGAAAATCCCCACTTCACATCGCGGTCGATCGTGGTTTTGCCCCCGTCATACGATATCTTCTTTCTCTCGGCCTTCTTCCTTCCCCAGACCTTCTCCATGCTGCTTTAAAGTCGTGCTGGCCGAACAAAGCCTCTATGATCGACTTATTGATCGAGTACGGAGTTGACGTTCATACCCACACTGCAGCTGGAGTCCCCGTGCTTCACTCCGCACTGCGAGCACACTCGAACGAAAACACTGTTTTGAAGATTGTGAAATTGCTGGTCAGTCGTGGTCAGGATCCTCTTGAAACGAATACCTCTGGAGAAACCCCACTTCACCTCGCGGTCAATTGTGGTTTTGTCTCTGTCACACGATATCTTCTTTCTCTCGGCCTTCCTCCTTCTCCCAACCTTCTCCATGTTGCATTCATGTCGCTTGCACCAAACAAAGCAACTATGGTCGACTGCTTGCTTGAGTACGGAGTTGATGTTCATACCCACACTGCAGCTGGAGTCCCCGTGCTCCACTCCACATTGCAAGCACTCTGGGACGAAGACACAGTTTTGAAGATTGTGAAATTGCTCGTCAGTCGTGGTCAGGATCCTCTTGAAACCAATACCTCTGGAAAAACCCCACTTCACATCGCGGTCGATCGTGGCTTTCTCTCGGTCACACAATATCTTCTTTCTCTCAGCCTTCCTCCTTCCCCAGACCTTCTCCGTGTTGCATTGAAGTGGTACCGACCAAACAAAGCCTCTATGATCGACTTATTGATCGAGTACGGAGTTGATGTTCATACCCACCGTGACACTGCAGCTCGAGATCCCCTGCTTCATTCCGCATTGAAAGCACCCTTGGACGAAGACACCGTTTTGAAGATTGTGAAATTGCTCGTCAGTCGTGGCCATGATCCTCTTGAAACGAATACCTCTGGAGAAACCCCACTTCACATTGCGGTCGATTCTGGTTTTGTCTCCGTTACACGCTATCTTCTTTCTCTGGGCATTTCTCCTTCTCCCGACCTTCTCCATGTTGCATTTAAATCACACACGCCGAACGAAGCCTCTATGATCGACCTCTTGATCGAGCACGGAGTTGATGTCAAAACCCCCACTGCAGCTGGAGATCCTGTGCTTCACTCTGTATTGCAGTCGTTAAGGGATGTCGATGAAGGCGCTACTTTGACAATCGTGAAATTGCTTGTGGGTCGCGGTTGTGATCCACTCGAAACCAATGCCTCGGCAGAAACCCCACTTCACATTGCTGTCAGACGTGGGTTCGTCTCTGCTGCACGATATCTTATTTCTCTCGGCGCTTCTCCATCTTCTGGCCATCTGGATGCTGCATTGAAGAATAATAGAACATCAATGATTATCTATCTACTAGAGAATGGAGTTCATGATATAGCTTCCCACACCGCAGATCAAGTGGCAGAGCCTATACTCCACACCGCGTTGGGGGAATTCCCTGATGAACACTATACCTTGAAGGTTGTGAAAATCCTCATCAGTCACGGTTGCGATCCCCTCATAGCCAATTCCAGTGGAGAAACCCCAGTCCATGTGGCGGTTAAACGTGGCTTTGTCTCTGTCACACGACACCTTCTTTCTCTCAACATTTCACCGCCTCCCGATCTTCTTCACATTGCATTGGAGGAATGCGAATTGCAGACGGAGAATCTGAACATAATCCTCTGCCTGCTCGAGAATGGTGCAGATATCCAAGCACTCACTGCAACTGGAGACCCTGTCCTCCACACCGCACTGCGATCGTCACAGGATGAAGACGTTACTTTGGAGATCACGAAAGTGCTCATCTGTCACGGCTGTGATCCACTTGGAGCCAGTCTCTCCGGCAAAACGCTGGTTCACCTTGCACTCGAACGTGGCTTTCTTTCTGTTGCACGATATTTCCTGTCCCTTGGCGTTCCCCCGTCTGCAGACCTGATCCTTGTTTTGTTCAAGTTGCGTTTCGAGCACGAAGACGACGAGCGGCTACAGATGCTCCGTTGCTTGCTTGTCAATGGAGCTGATCTCCATGCTTGCACCACAGCTGGAGATACTCTCCTCGGCATTGCATTGCAGTCATTTCTGGAAGAAGAACCTGCTTTAGAGGCCCTGAAACTCCTTGTCCATCACGGCTGCAACCCTTTCGAATGCGATTCTCATGGGAAAACTCCCCTTTCAATCGCTGTAGAGCAAGGCCAAGTTTCACTAACAGGTTTTCTTCTTTCGCTTGGCCCATCCTCAATCTTGGTTTGCAATCTATTATGGGCTGCCTTATGCTCATACCAATTCCGACCCAAGTCGCAGATGATCAATTTCCTCATCGATCAGGGAGCCAGTGTCTTCGTGCAAGCACAAAATGGGGACACCTTGTTGCATCTTGCAATCACCTCTCTCGATAACGACGAGGTTCTCCCACTTGTGGAGCTCCTTCTCACACAAGGTTGTAATCCGATGATACCCAACGACAGCGGGACTACGCCTCTTCACGTTGCCGTAGAACGAGGGCGTATCTCTGTCGTGGAGTTCTTCCTCTCGCAGAACGTACAACCCCCTCCCGATATCCTATTCACTGCGATACAATCAAGTCCCACACTCAGTTCCGACGTTAGGCTGAAGATCGTCGAAGTCCTCGTCACTTTTGGCTGTAACACTCAGACGTGCAACGCAATCGGACAGACACCGCTTCAGGCTGCATACCTTGGAGGACACATGGACGTGGGCGATTTCCTGCTCTTAAATCTGGAGTATCCGCCCGTCCAAGCAGGGAGGACCGAACTCGCTTCGGAAAGTACATGGGGTGCTAGCGAATCGTTGACCGGTGAGCTCGTCCTCCTTCGCTGTTATGACTACTTTGACCAACCCTACGAGCATCAGGTAACGCTCTCGTGGGCTCCTCGGCGGGTATCTCTGGAATGAGTTCGACAGAAGATCCTAGTATTACTTAGCCAGTTATATGGTATAGCATCCCTAGCGCGCGCCTAATATACCTGGTCTTCGTGTTGCTTCGGAGTAGTAGCTTTTGAGGACTGCGTTCCTTCTCTACTTCAGTGTACTTGCGTACGCCATACGTACGACCGCGAAAGCCGAACTAATACGCGATCGGTGACGACAAAGGTGCAGCGTTCGTGAGTGCTGTGTAGGCAAAAAGGATGGAGAGATTTGGCGAAAAGTTGATCAGTTATGATCGGCGGCGTTGATTGAGGCTGGTTGGGAATTAGATGGCTTGGAGCGAATGGTCGCGGTGATGCCAGAGTACCGTAGGCGTCATCAGATCCACGAGGCGTCGAGTCAGGTATGGAGGACAGATGGTCGACGATATGGGTATAAGCACTCATGCTTCCGTGGTGTCTTTCAAAGGGTACTCCTGCGATAACAATCCCACCAACATCACGGGTAAATGGGATAAAAACAATCGCAATTCAAGCTGGTACATGAAGCAACGTACCCTACAAAGCATTGACATTTTCCTGCCCAAAAGCGAAACACAAAACTACAACCCACCGATACTCCCGGCGACGCCCTCGACCGCATGCTTAAGTGCGTGTGCTTCCCGAACGACGCTGTCGTTGTCGTCCTCGGCGCACTCGGCGATGAACGTCGCCGTTTCGCCGACGAAACCTGCAAGCGTACACACTGAATATCCTGATCTCGACGAGCGTGTGATGTAATGACGTACCAACAAGTTTGCCCCCTTCAGCTTTCCACATCTCCGTCACGCATGCCAGCGCCAAGATACGCACGCGAGCGTCTTCGGAGCGTGTGTGCATGAGGAGGTCGAGGTTAAGACGCTTGAGAAGGTCAGGGGACGTGTGGGGGAGGATCGTGACGACGGAGACGAGACACGACACCAAGTATTCTCGCGGGGTCTTTGGCGGCGTCTCCGACGAAGCGGACGGGACAGGGGACGTGGAGGGCAACCGCACGGCGATCGGTACTTGGGAAAGCACGTGCGGAAGAAGCGCAGACAACTTATCTTCACGCCAGAAGACTGAAGAGAGGGTTTACGGTAAGCCGGGGTAATAGATCGATGAACATACCTCCGTCGTCGGCCTCAAGGGACTTTGTCAGTGTCGTGATGACGCCCGACCACAATGCCAGGTCCGTCGCGGCTGTTTTCGACGAGGAACTAAACGATTGGAGTACCTCCGTGAGAGGGCGCAACAGCGTAGACATGTATGGATTCATCAATCCCTAAGGGTAGCCAGCCAGTCAATCAGCGCACTGTAGACAATGACAATGCAACATACCTCGAAGTAGTCAAGCAAGGCGGTATACACATGACAGAAAGTAATCCGTCTCTCCTCCGTCGCTGTGAAGGGCTAAATTAAATAGGTTGCCCTCGTCGAGCCCCAACCATACGCACATTTTTCGTCCGCAAACGCCCAGTCGTGCATGCGGCGGAACAGAGGCCTGAACGCGTTCTCGTTCAGCTTCACGACCAGTTCAGTAAAGGCCGATATCACATGGGGCTCGCCCTGGTAGAAACCCACGGGTTAATTTGCACGATTCTCCACGACCTATATTACGAAAAATACTGACCTCGGTGAAACCAAAGACCATCTTTACGTCGAACGCTTCCATGAAAACCTTGAAGATTGGTCGCATATACTCTAGGACCTCCGGGCGGGGTGCAGTGTGTAGCGACCTCCTGAGTAGCGTAAAGTATCCAATCATGCCGTTGACGTCCTCCTGATACGTTGGTTCGTCACCGCTTCTCGTCAAACTACAACGATGGTACATACCTTTGTCTGTGCCTTGTCCACGTTTGGCCAAAGTTCATACAACACAGGAAGTAACACCTCAGCCGAAGCTCGCTTCGAAACGGCCTTGGTCAGTGCAGTGAGGGGATTGTTCTGTACGGTCGACACAGCACTGTAATCAACGTAAAGCTTCGCTATGTCAGTCAGCTCTTTTGCCCCGTAAAATGCGGGTAGAGACGACAATAGGCTATGAAGGGTTGCAAGGGCAGCTTCCCCTACGTCGGCAAGCGCTGAGGGGTTCAGTGAGTAGCATATCGATGGAATCCGTTACAAGACGTACACGTCTTCCCTTTAAGACCCTCACGAAGGATCGATACACACTCTTGGGCGATATCCCTAAAGTGAGGGATGATCCGCGGCCCGAGAGCAGTGCTTCACCAACCATGTCAGACGCACGAGAAAATACTGAGGGAATGTTACGACGACTCACATATAGCATGGCAAAACTGACACCGCCACTGCAGCTGACGTCCGGGATCGCACCACTTTGAGGACGTGTGGCAAAGTCGACATGAGTGTCGTCTCTTCTCCATCACGACACGTGGATCCCAAGGCCCTCAACGCCGCGAGTGCAGATTCGACCAAGGCGCCAGCGGATTGGTGTTCGATGATGTCCCGGATGAGGCCGATGATTTCGATGATCGTCGCTTGACACTCGTCACGCAACCGTTCAGTGACCAGCGGGATTCTGGCGGAAACCACGCCAAGCGCTCCCGCTTTGATCTAATACGAGAATCGTCAGTCAATGTCCGTTAAGAGAGGTAGAAGAGTAAACTACGCACCCTCGTGTCCTCGGATGCCAACATCACGCGACCGGCAGCCAGGAACTCTCTGGCGGAAATGACGTTCATGATGCGCTCGATGGCAGTCTGAGCTGCGGCGACGATCATCACTGCGTCGCTTTCCGGGAGGTCGCCAGCTGGAGGCAAGGCGAGATCCAAAAGATGGGTGATGACGTCGGTAGTGCTACCGCCTTCTCCGTGACTGGGCGCATCCGACTCTGATGGTGTCAAGGACGTGCTTGCGAATACGATAAGTGCTTGTATGCGCCGTTTCAGCGCAGCAGAGGTGGACGACGAGTGCTCCCCATCCCTACGACATGACCTCAATAACTCCGGTGAAAACAACCACGGCGCGTGCGATACTCACCGAGGATAATCCAAAAATGCAGGCTCGGCATTCTCTGGTGCAAGAAGCTGGGATCGAAGCCGTAAGCACTCCTTCAACACCTCCGTGAGAACCTGCAACACAGTCTGAATTGTCCTCAAATAAATAATATGGACCGACGCACGAATGATTGCAGTGGGCGGTCGAAATGCCGTAGCAACGACGTAGGGAGTGTAAGCGTATTCTGCGCTTCTTCCGGAGTCTGTCGGCTCGCACGATTGGTGACCTTGTCGATCAGGAGCATGCAAACGGGAGCCAAGAATGCTTGTGCCCCGAGGACTTCCGTGAGGTGCACGAAAAAGCTAGGGAAAGATAAGCAAAAGAGCTACGCCATTCGGGAAAGACTGTACTTTTGTCGCCGATGGCGGGGAATATGGTTCGACGCATCCGTAAAGACGCGCAGAAAATCTCTGGCCCCGATGTACAAGTCGAAGCCATCCAAGTGCTTCGTTTTCAGGGACGACACCATCACTGGCACGATGTTATCGATTGTCTGCGGCAAATTATTGAGCTGGTCTTCAATGAATACGTAGATTTTGCCTCACATTTTGGACAACTTTGAAGCTGTACGAATCGTCTCTATGGAAGACATTGGATCCCATGAACGTGAAGATGGGCATAATGTTGTGAAGGACAGAGTCGGGAGTGAGCCGGGCCAAGTTGGCCATCAAGAGCAGAGCCTCGTTGAATGTTTGAGGATTGTCAGTAACTGTCAAGCGAATTTGAAGCGTGATGAGCGAGAAAAATGAAAGTCAACTAACCCCTGATAAGCTCAACCAGAACATCCAAACGAATGGGCCTTGCAGGGAGCTCCTGATATCCCGCTAAGTGACTGAGGAGGCGACGCGAGAGAATTCCTTACCGTGACTTCACTTGCACTCTTTTCTATCGCAGCCATCAGCATCTGGCAGACGTAGCTCGTGTCCGACGGCCCCCAATGGTCGGAGCGAACGACCTTGTTAAGTGTCTCCAGCAGGTTCGACACCAAGTCCAAAGATCCCGAGATCTCTGTCGTCCCAAGTACTTCGGCCAACAAGGTCAACGGCTGGAGCTTGTTAGTCTCGATGGCAGGTGGTGCTCTAGAAGCGTCATCAGTCTATACGCCGGAACGACCATGATGACCACGTACGAGTCCAACTTGGGGCGCTTGTTCGTAGGTGCCTCGCTCTCGACATGGTCCGGTTGGAATTGTGTAAGAAGCTGGATGATCAGCACAACGTCTCCGCCCAGAAGCTTCCCGAGGAGCACGCGGGACGCCAAGTACTGAGCGTAACGCCATAAGCAATGAAGATATATACCCGATGCGCATTTACTCACCGCATCTCCACCTTCGCCACCAGCTTGCAACAAGATCGTGCAAACCTCCGAGCGTCTCTCTAGATCGAAGTCTGCAAAAAGCCTCTGCTCAAGAGCATTCGCGTAAAGTTCCCGTGCAGACGCATCCGAGTCTGTCAGACTTAGTCAGCATACACAACCAAAACCGGTAAAGTAGACGAACTGGAGTGGAAGTAAGATCGGAGCCCCGACACGAACACAGGCCAGGTTTCGTTGTCCTCTTGACTCACAAGGTCCGCCGAAGTAATGTTGAGGAAGCCCGCCACAACTAGTGATACGTACGCCTCGAACGATGTCCCAAACATCTGCGTAGTAGGAGCAGAGTCCTGCGTCAGGCCCTTCATGACTGGGAGCAACATGTGGGATTTGGAGAAGTCAGCGATGCTCTCGATGGAGCGCAGGAGTGCGATCCGAGCGGACGGGAAAGGATGGCTGATGACATGCGAAAGCAGGAAGCACAGGACCCGACGCCTATATCTGCACGTAACAGTCAATAATGGACAGTAAATAAATCGATGCGGTTTCATACTTTGCATTTGAACCTTCAAAGTGCTTCTGATGGAACACCTGGATGTAGCTCGCGTCTTGTGTCAATTGCTCCCTGTCGCCCACAAGAGCCTTCACGTAAGCAGAGAGATCCTTGGTGTCGACGTATTGCAATTGAGCTATCGCACATTCGTAAGTAGTCCTTTATCTGCACGTCCAGACACTCACAGGAAGCCGATCCGTATATCGTGTCCAACGCATACACGTGCTTTTTCTCAGAGGCACTACCAAGAAGCGAGACGATCTCAAAGATCAAGGCACGGTCCCGTTTGTCACTGCGTGCATCCAACAGGGCTGCAATCAACGACGGAAGTACCGTCTGGAAATCAACGGCACTCGCGCCGGCATGGCCACGGATGAATGCGAGAACATGTAAAAGCGCGTGTGTCTTAACTCTCTCCAAAGAAGGTGAGGATGAGAGCAGAATCCCGAGCAGGAAAGCCAAAGAGTTGTCCCTAAGGTTCAGGAACAGCGCCTGCAAAATGGACATCGAGAACGCGTTGGGAACTGTACCCGCAGAGGCGGATGCCAGGGCGTAGATTGTTTGCATCAGTGATACATAGCACTGAATTGAGTCGTTGGAAATCTGATTGTCCTTTGGTGTATTCAATTGGCTGAGCTGTGCCGTGAAATACGACGTACGCACCGAGGGAATCACTGAAATCCAAGCTGCGGAGAACTTGCGAGGGACAGGAAGAGAAGGGATCAAGGCAAGGATTGAAGCTTGCAATGAATGGACAGCATTTCGCCCTCCCGGTTTGTTGACCACTTTCATGCCTACGTGACGTGCATCCAATGCCTTGTACATCGTAAGAACCGAATTCCCAGCGTAATGAGGACTGGACAAACCTCTTCTAGGCTCAAGCTGTCGCTTGCTTCCACAAAGGTCAAACGCATGGCACGTATGAAACGGTGGGCGAGCAAGATCTGCTGTTCCCCCGATGTTCGCATTAGCAGCGCGCGGCAGATTAGATACGCCATTGCCCGAGCATGCGAGAGTGAATCATGCAGCTTGGACAATAAAACAGTAATGTCTTGGACACTGTCATCCGCAGCCAGGATATTCTCTGAGCACACGCATATACTCAGTGTCGGAACTTAGCATGCGACGATAACCACTTACCCGCTATCTTATCAGCTATTCCAAGGTTAGCCTCGCATATCTTCTCGCTCCCCCCGTCACCATCATCCATGTCGGCCTCCGAAGCATCTTTGTCCAACAACGATGCTTGATCCCATGTTTCCACGCAACCTCGCAACCATCCCTTCTGGAATCCACCGCCCTCCTTGATAATTGCCCATACACTACGCGTCGTCCTGAATTTTGTCTTCGAAGCGAACAAGAACGGGAACAGTGCGGTTTGCTGAACGGCGGGGGTGAGATCAGGGTGCGTCTTGATAAATGGCCCCGCGAGGAAAGCTATGTGTGCGCGTAAAACTGCCCGAGCGGGAGGTGTAGGGAATAACTGTGAGGTGACAGCATCCAGTAGTTGCTGAGGCGACGTCGCCGGAGCAATCGTCGAAAGGAATAAATCGGGCGATGCATAGAGCACCTGCAACACCCCGACGTGGGTATCGTAGACGCGGCCGAGTAGAGCTGATTGGATAGATGCCTAGCACACCGTCAGCTGAAGTCAAGGACCGAGCAGGACACGCGAACCATGTCCGAGACGGATAGAGTATCCCGGGAACCCTCCAACGTCGAGTACATTTTCTCAACTGCGATAACACGTGTATCCTTGGATGTACTTGCAGATGCGACTACGACCTCGTTCACACTGCTTGACTCGGCTAATGGGTGGCTCTGATGTTTGTACTGGCTTAGTTTTGAAAATGCTGATAAATAAGGTATGGCTCACCAGAGAAAACGACGCTAGGAGCTCGTTGGTCAACTTTTTTCGTTCCTTCTTGACCTCTTTTGGTTCATCGGCCTTTACGCTTGATTCGGAAAGTACGTCATCTGCAACCCCTCTCAACAGCTCAAGATGACGCTGATGAACGAGAGAAAGCAATGACCGTGCGACACGAATGGTTTTCTCTCTCGTATCGGCTTCGACTACTTCATGGTCGGAATTAGGCGGCAACGTAGCAAGCCGAACAAGAATGCGGGACAGTTCTTTGATGACTGCTGAGGGAGCGTTTGAAGTGTTAATCAAAGTCGAAAATAGCGACGAAACCCGATTTTCATGGATGCTACACGCAAGGTGAGATCGCGGCGATATGGAGACGACACGGAGAACTACACACCGTTCGCCTAAAGACCGAAGAAGCGGAAGGACAAAGTGCTGTGCACCGACAATGGCCAGAGCTTTACTTATTTCGTCAGCGAACCCGCTATAGAGATCTCGCTGTTTTTATGAGATGAGATGAGATGATAGAGGTGACATACGACATCCTTGTGCACAACTGAGATGGACTAAGGGGGAATGCCTGAATATTTTCTTGTGACGAGCAAATCGCCACGGCGGTCTTGACGAAATGAGCAGTGGATACACAACCTTTTCCTGAGCCCCGGGCTCCGCGCACTTGCGTTGTCATTGCGCCAATGATGGCAGATACAGCAGCAGGTTTCAGATTCACCCTTTGCGAGAGGGTACACAAAAGAACGAAACTTCCGAGCTACTCAACGGGTAAGTAAAGTACTTAGAATGGAAGGATTCCGCGGTCAGAGAACTCACCGCAAGGTTAGAATCTTTCTGGGAAGACTGGAGCGGTGTTAGCATAGCGGGTAGAATGAACGCAAGAATGCCGTCATCTAGAGATGATGCGCCCGAAATGTAGTCGTGTATTGTGGCAACATGGAATGCAAGTAGTGTGCGATGTGAATGAGAGCCTGAGGTAGCAGTGAGCAAGAGACAGGTGACATGGAGGGATGGCATACATTTGACTGCGATAGGTAAAAGGTTGGTGACAAAACGCGCCACCTCTGTATCGGATGCCATCGCCTTGACCAGGGCGCTACGTGGAAATGGCTTTGCTGCCGATTTGAAGGGGAGCAAAAACGAAAAGGGAGCGTTTGGCCTTGCACGCCTTCAGCAAATGATGGTAATCTAGTCATAGAGTACCTACTGAATGTGCAATATCGAGAGCATTTTGACAAAATGCGGGGATTCGTGGTACGGCAAGAACAATGCAAGGATGGCAGGCAGATTGAATTCGTTTATTCTGGTAGACGTTACGATCGGCTACTCGCGCGAGGTAAAGTCAAGCATACCTGAAGCGCCTGACGAGCCACTCTAGTACTTTACTGGTCGGAGCGTCCATAAGCCAAGGACCGAGGAGAGCCAAGAACGCGTTTATATTTTGATTGAGGTTCACATTATTTTCTGCTGTCTGTAGCGTGCGATCGACAGCCCTGGCTGCGTCTGAGAATAATACATGTTCGAAATCGACGGTGCAAGGCGATGCATCTGCGCCGATACGAAGAGACTTGGACGAGAATGCGGGCGAGAGGGAACGCAGGTGAGTGAATGCGGTGGTTGCGAGCGCGTGTATCGAGTCGAGGTCGTGAACGTCGGCATCTCGGCCTGTGAATAAATACGACTCAGTCTGTCTCTTTTTCGATCTGTCCTGTAGCAACGACGCGTTCAGCGACGCCGACGCAGCGAGCTGACTCGCGAGCAAAGACGGCATATTGGACAGGTAAAAAGACACTTTCTTTGGAAAATATTTGATGGTGTGGCTGTGTTACTGATATGATTATATAATACATACCTCTTTATCTTATCAGTCAATATTAAATAATGCAATCAAGTACAAACAAGCCCAGTGTCCGATATTGCCGAGCAGTGCAGACCAACAACTCACACCACCAAGTCATGTCCGAATCCAACCAAGGTCTTCCGCCACTCACTTCACATGGTGTGTTCACGGCGTCCGCTTCTAGCACCATCGATGCACCACGCGACATTGCGTGGCAAGTCTTGATGGACTGGGCGTCTTATCACGAATGGTGCGCCGCTCAAGCCAAACCACACTGCCATGACCTGACGTGTTTTGCAGGAACCCTTTTGTGTACGTACAACATTGATTCACGTCTAACGCTTGGCATGACACCGAAACCACGGCGCAGTCGAAACCAGTGCCTCACTGATGGATCCAAGCAGCCCCTTGGCGCGGCCCAACAAACTCCCCGTGCCGGCGCTCATTTACTCATTCATCCTGTGCATATTCCCCCTTCGTTTGACCCCCCCGCAATATTTCCCGCTAGCTCTGTGTTTGTGATAATAACGGCCATGGATCCCGACAATTACCGTTGTGCATGGGAGACTGCAGACTACCCTCTTTGGCTTCTCCACTCGGTGCGGTGGCAAATGTTAACCGAGGTGGTGGAAGATGGCCGGAAGAAGACACGTTATGAGAGGATCGAGGTGTTCAATGGCGTGTTGGCATATGCGATCAAGTACTTTGTTGGAAGTGGGTTGCAGCAGGGTTTCACTGCCATGGCAGAGGGTCTGAAAAAGAGATCTGAGGAGCTGCAGGAGCGTCGTCAGGGCTAGATACCACACTGTATATCTGTAAGCAAGTGCTGACTAATCTTAGACATGCTTGCCTGCCAATCCTGGCACGGCCACTGTCCATGATCTAGACCGGTGACTATAAATTTGACACGATACCCTTTGACATCTTCCGCGCCTTGTTATGCTTGCGTACGACTCTCCCCTCATGTCCACCGAAAACAACGTCGACAACAACTCCCACTCCGTCTACGACGCTCATGGCAGGCAGAAAACCTACATAGAGTCCGCCATGCAGAGGAGAGAACGCATCGAATTTCTCAAAAAGAGGGAATGGGTGCGACGTGTCACCGAGTGGGTGAGGGAAACGAGTGCTCAGCAAAATTATGTTTGTGTATCTCGTTCCTTTATCGATTCCCCTTCTCTTAACGCCCTGTCCTGCAGCCAATCTTTGGTCGTTCGACCCGGTCATACGTCCCCTTTTCGTTTCGGGATGCTGGCATAGCGTCTCAGCCCTCCATCATCCCTTTCCCGTATGCGGAGGAAGAGGAAGAAGAACCATACATCATATACAGCTCATCTCCGAACTCCTCCCTTTCCTCTCTTTCCGAAGAAATCACACCTGTCCTCCCACTCGGCAGTAGTCCCTCTCCCATCATCAACCTCCCCATCGGTGGATCTCCGAAAAGATCATCTGGACATCATCGACGATGCAGCAGTGCTAGTCTCCGCAGTCACTCGCGCAAGCAATCTCTGTCTAGTATTTGCGAAGTCCCTGAAGAGGACTGAGTACCTTCATTGCCAATTCTTGCTTCGTGTTGGATTCCCCCTTGCATTTCAAAACGTCTCACTCAGCTGGCGCTCGTATCACCTGACAAGCTGGATACTAGTCAGGAAGTTGTTAACCCCTTTGCTTGTTCCCGCGCCGACGTGTGAACGTCGTCGTGGTACCTTTTGGCGATGCTGATTTCTGTTCGTTGCCGCCTTTGTAACCTGGAGGGTCGTGTGTGTTACGCGGTTCCCCTGACGTTCCTGATACCTGTGCCATTCTTTATACCCGCTGTTGGTCCCACCATCATCTGTACCACCTCCCATCCACACGCTCATCATCCACAGATTTCGCTTCCCGCGTCAATGTCTGTATTTTACACCCTTCTGAGTTGTTGTAACGTATAGAATTCGTGAACGTGGTTGTTTTTTTCTTCTTGCAGATGCTAGAGCTCTTTCTGTCGTCAAAGTGTACTGTACAAATAAATGCAAGTGTGCTCCTTCGAATTCGGGAGATTTACAGAACGTGTCTGGGGTTTGATGTAATTTTGGAGATACCTCTAAATTTATCCGCTGAGACTCGTCCGACGCTCGCTCGGAACTCTCCGGTGCTGACTGCCTTGTTTGGATTCGTAGATCATTTCCGAGTCGGTGGCGTTGAACGGGAGCGGTGCCAGTGAGTCAGTCAGACTGACTCGGAGCACTCTCTCTATATACTCTCAGACTCGAGACTCTTCAACAAACCATGAGTACCACCAGCTCGAATTCTGGACATTGGCAAACCCAGCAGCGCAACCGCGGACAGAGAGGAGCCACGACCCCTTCGTCCCGCGCTCCTCCCAACCCAGGCAGAGCCAGAAGCCAATTTACACCATACAGAGGCCCCAACTTGAACAGGGGAGGACGGCCTGGAGGAGCGTTAGTCCATCTCCCTGGCCCGCACGCACGCACGCACGCTGACGACGCCCGGTTGCACCACAGCATCTTTATGCGGGATCAACCAGTGACCGTCGATGCCCGCGTCAAAGATGACTCTGACAAGGCCGTCGTCGCCCGTTTGAACGCACAGCTCGGGACTGCTACCACCGGTACGGGCGCAAACGAGGCTGATGACTCGGGCTCTCTTCCCCTCCGACCCGACTTTGGAACACAAGGCAGGGAGATCGCGCTCCGTGCTAATTATTTCCCCGTCCAGGGACAGGGACGGATCTTCAGATACAGCGTCGCGATCGCCCTCGTCGGCGATACGAGAAAGCTGTCACGGCGTGTCAAGCACCGTGTGTTCCAGCTCGCAGAACAGACCGTGGCATGGCAGCAGGCTGGGATGCCTGGCCACGTGGCACACGATAGTGCCGAGAAACTCGTGGCGTCCATCGAGCTGCCACAACCTCTGACCATCCACGGGGCATATTACGATGTGGATGAGAACGGTCCCACTTCCTCGGGAGAGGCAGAATACACGCTCACGCTCACCTTTGAGGAGGAGGTGGATCACACACTTTTGAACGAGTATATCGTTTTCGATCCTATCCCGAGTACATCTAACGTTCGCATCCATAGATGCCTTGCAGGGACGCCCGTCGACTCCCAAGCGCTCGCCAAGGTTCTTTCCGCGCTGAACCTCGTCCTCACTGCACACGCTTCCCAGACAGGTGTCAAAATAGGCCGTGGAGACGACACCAAGAAGCATCCAGACCAGCGGCTCTTTTTCGACGCCCCAGACCCCAAAGACATCGGAGGCGGGCTCACAGTGCGAGAGGGATTTTACGTCTCCGTCCGACCTGCCCATCAACGGCTCATGGTCAACGTGAATACCTGCCATGCGGCATTTTACAAGCCCCAAAACTTTGTAACCGCTTTGGAGCAGTATCGTCAATTCGTGAGGGGCGGTATGGGTACTTTTGGGCATCAAGTACGGGTGGAGACCCGGCCCAACAAGAATGTCGTCATGATACAGGGCATCTCCAAGGAGAACGCCCGTCAGCACAAATTCAAACATTCCCAGTACGGATGGGTCACGATCGAGAAGTACTATGAACTCAGTGAGGAGGATCATTAACTCGTCGAGTACGCTTGCTGATCATTGCCGACAGAATACGACATCGAATTAAAGCGCCCGGAACTTCCACTTCTCGAGGGTCCCAAAGGCAGCCGTTACCCTCCTGAAGTCTGCGACATCCTCCCTGACCAGGGCTTCAAGGGAGAACTCACGGACAGCAAGCATGCCACGGCGATGCTCGACGTGGCGTGCAAATCGCCCGATCAGAACGCGAACGAAATCGTCCACTTGGGCATCGACAAGCTTGGTTTTCGGGGTTCGAACCCTCTGCTAGATTCGTTCGGGATCAGTGTTGGTACGGAGATGGCGGTCGTGCCCGGCCGTATCCTCGACAAGCCGGGGGTGTCGTACTCGCGCAACAAGCCCGCTGCCATCGACGCTGGCGCGTCGTGGAACCTCAGAGATGTCAAGTTTGCTGTCGGAGCGCGGTTGAACAAGTGGGCGGTGCTCGTCATTCGGGACAATGGATGGTCTGATTTCAAAGGCGTCACGGACCCCGATCTAAAGAAAACTACCGACGGGTTCCATGCGATGTGCATCAAGTGCGGCATGACCGTCCAGCCGCTGGGGAAACATGCCTATGCAGACGTACAATTGCCTCCTCGCCGAGCCAACATTTTTCGGGACGATGCGATCGACTGCATAGAACAAGCGCTGAGAGGTTTGATGGAGCGAGTTGACCCGCAACTCGTCCTCGTCATGTTGTCCAACGATGACAAGGCGATCTACAACGGTCTCAAGTGGCTCTGCGACGTCAAGCTCGACCTTCCCACCGTCTGCATGCAGTCCAGCAAAGTCAAGAAAAATCAGATGCAATACTTTGCCAACGTCGCGCTCAAGGTCAACATGAAGCTGGGCGGCATCAACCATAAATTGGACGCCAACAGTGGGACGTGGCTCAAGACTGCACCGACGATGATTATGGGTATGGACGTGACGCATCCTGCGAAGGGCGTCTCTGCGGAGGGAACGCGTAAGCATCTCTACATGCGCAGATGGGGACGTGACTGACCAAAGATAATATCCACCAGCATCCATTGTGGCAGTCGTTGCGAGCGTCGACGAAGACTTTGCGCAATATCCTGCGGCGATTGCTATGCGCAGCAGCAAGGTCGAGGTAAATAAACTCTTTCTGTGTGCGTAGGTCACCCACTGACGATAGCATGGCCTAGATCGAGCGCGATGATGACAGTGGTGACGACGTCCTGAGGGACATGTTCATCGGTCGTTTCAAGCTGTACCAAGATCATAACAACGGGAGACTCCCCAAGCGTGTCATTCTCTACCGTGATGGAGTATCCGAAGTGCGTATATGCTCGCTCTGCGATCTGTCCTGACCACTTACTAGTATTCACGATTCTCCCTGTAGAGTCAGTTCGTGCAGGTACGCAAGTATGAGCTAAGGGAGATGAAGAGGGCCTTTAGGCATTTTGGCGGATACGAGCCCAAGCTCAGCATCGTGGTCTGTGGCAAGAGACACGGCACGCGCTTCTGCCCGACCAAGCAGGAAGATGCCACGTCCAACGGGAACCCACTCCCTGGGACGGTCGTCGACCGTGGGGTGACGCCAGCGTACGAATTTGATTTCTTCCTCCAAGGTCCGTTCCACTTTTTAGACGGGTTCTCGATGACCGCGCTTACTGGCCACTGCATCCTATAGCGCACAGCGGCCTCAAGGGCACCGCGCGACCGACACACTATTTCGTCGTGCACGACGAAAACGGGTTCACGGCGGACGACCTCCAGCGGGTGACGAACGATCTGAGTTACATGTTTGAGCGTGCGACCAAGGCCGTCAGCCTCGTCTCCCCTGCATACTGGGCGGACGTGGCATGTGAGCGCGGACGGTGCTACCTGCACAAGCTGTTGCACGGAGACAAGGACGGCGCAGATGCAGCCAAGGAAGGCAAGGGAAAGAACGTCAAGGGGAAGAAACGGGCCAAGGATAATGAGACCGTGTGTGAGAAGGCGGAGGCGATGTGGGGGGATGGTGTTTCTGGGCCGAGGCTCCGGGACACGATGTTTTATCTGTAACGACAATCTGACGTACCCCCAAGACCAAAGCTCGACAGGCCCTCCTTTCCGCAAACCATCCATCGAATGGCGCTCGCCGACCCAGTCAAGAACAGTGCCGGCATTTCCGTCGCAAGTTGGAAGCAATTGTTGTGTGTAAGTCTAGCAGAGAAGGTGAACTGAACTCGGATATGGAGGGACGTGGAGGGCGACTAGAGACGTTGAACGTGTATAAATTGTTCCTGAATATCATGACGTTGACCATCGTCAGAAAAGACTCAACCTGCTGTAATTTCGCTGTATCAGGTTGTGGAACCAGATGCCTTTCCAAGACATCGAGTATGGATAGAACCTATCAGCATTGGAAAAAGACTTGCGTTCTAACTCGTTGAACCGTGTTCAAAATGACTGCAGAAAAGATGAGCGATACATCCATACATGCGCGCATTCCGGACGGTGACCCTGCCTCACAAAGTTGTTCCCTACACCAAGGATATCGTAGTCTGAGCTGCCACGGGACTTCGTGCGATTTAAATTTTGTTGCTCCACAAAAGCCCCTGTATTCTCATCTGATATGCCCGTCCAGCTCAAAGGAAGTTGTCATTGCGGGGCAGTTCGCTTCACAGTAGACAGCCACACTCCAGTTCCTTACCAGGTGCGTCGCTTCTGCCTTTCCGAGGCAGGGTGACACTCACGCTACCCTCTCTATAGTTGTGCGTTTGCTCCATCTGTCGCAAGGTCGGCGGCACGGGCGGGTCGATCAACCTCGGTGCCATCGCGAAGACGCTCCACATCATTCAGGGTAAAGACGATATCCGGTGCGTTCTCCGAGACCCTCTCTCCTGCCTATTCACCCGGTGACCTCGCCCAATCTCTTTTCAGCGTCTACCGCGCCGTGCTCGACCGCGACACGCCCAAAGAATCGATCGCCTCGTCTGAGCGCAACTTTTGTTCCCGCTGCTCGGCCATGTTGTGGTTGTACGACGAGAGCTGGTGCGCTGCATTCCACGCGCTCCATGGCAGACGAGTCGCTGACGTCTGTCTATTCTTTATGGATCAAGGCCAGAGTTACTTCACCCGTTTGCTTCTGCAATCGATTCCCCTCCGCTTGAACCCCCAGAGCAGATGGTACGTTTTCCTCAACCAACATCTGAAAGGGTGAATTGAAGCTGACAGTGCTCGGTTCTCCATTTTTTGGCAGGTGGTGGCGAAAGCGGACTCTAAGCCTGACTACGTGCGCCTACCCGAAGGCGCAAAGAAGGTCTACAAACACTATGGACCGGACTCGATCGAGGAATGGCACAAGAAACACGGAAAGTATGAACCTTAGTAAGCCCTCCAAGTCGACGCGGTATGTATTTCACGACTCGGGAACGACGTTGGTGTACCTACATAAATCTTGCGGGGATACGATGTACTTATCACTCACTCGTAAAGACACTGAATCATCACCCTTGTCCTGTTGTCACCTTCAAACGTTGCTTTGTCAACGGGCCGATGGCTGTCCGAGCGTATCTCCACTATGATGACTTGAGTTGCACGCAAAGCCCGCCCGGTGCCGTTCTAGACACCGGGAAGTGCTGTTCATACCCATGCCAAGTTCACCTAGGGGATAGTCGGTCACAGTGACTTACAAGCAATCTATCATGCCCGTCAAGCTCAAAGGAAGTTGTCACTGTGGGGCCGTCCGCTTCACAGTAGACAGCCACACGCCCGTCCCCTACATGGTGCGATAGTCTCCAGGCTTTTCAACACATTCAGCGAGACGGAGAACACTCACTCTGTGCGCGCAGTTGTGCGTCTGCTCCATCTGCCGCAAAGTCGGCGGCGTGGGCGGCTCCATCAACCTCGGCGCCATAACGGACACGCTCGACATCACCCAGGGCGAAGAACACCTCAGGTACGTTCTCTCTGCATGCTGCGCGAGCGACATGGTCTCATTCCCCTTCCAGCGTCTACCGTGCCGTGCTCGACCGCGACACCCCCAACGAATCGATCGCCTCGTCCGAACGCAACTTTTGCTCCCGCTGCTCGGCCATGTTGTGGGTGTACGACGAGAAGCGGTACGTCGTCTTCTTCCTGCACGTTCCAGCCACCGCGTTGACCAACGCCTACCCCCAAGGCCCGAGATGCTCCACCCGTTCGCGTCCGCGATCGATACCCCTCCGCTCGAATCCCCTCAGCAGATGGTGCGTCGTCTCCGCCGCCGCGCGCGCGAGGTCCCTCGAGGGGGAGGCTGATGACCCGCTTGGACAGGTGGTGGTGATGGCGGACTCCAAGCCGGACTACGTGCGCCTCCCTGAAGGCTCCAAGCAGGTCTATAGGGAGCACGGAAAGGACTCGATCGAGAAATGGCACAGAAAGCACGGCAAGTATGTTCCGTAGAGTGACCCGCCGAGTCTATTTCTCCTCCACGGGGAAGACGATTGTGTAACGTAGGAATGAATGTGAATTATCAGTCACACTTGCTCGCTCGATTACCTGCCCGAGCAACTGCAAGGCAAGACTTGAGGGTGACACTTTGAGGGATCTTGTTTGTCGTCACTACTTTACTTTTGTTGCATGCTCTCTCAAGCACGATGGACAAAGAACATGCGTTATTACGGCGTTGTAAGTACAAGCAATGCACAAAGGAATGGAAAGCTGTTACGACGTGTGGATCAGAGACCGTAAGACGTGATGATAGATACAGTTGAAAGATGACAAGGATATCGATACAAGAAATAGCATGTGGCACCAGACTTTGCATACATATAACGTCGTCTTTTATGCGGCGTGTTTTGGAAGCGATTCGACTGGCTTCGTGAGAATGAAACCTAGGGGGATCGGTTGAGAGATGTGCCACGCGCACGTCGATGCATACATACCTTTAAGAGTGGCCGATTTTTCGCCTTGCCTTCCAAAGCCCATTCCAGACCGGCTGGATATATCGGACCCTATGAGTGTGGTGTCTCCGGTCTTCTCTGCACGTAGAGACGATAGCGTGCCCGTAACAGGCTGGATATCGGCGCCTCGGACGTGTGACGGGAGGACGTCCCTGCCGCGTTCGCGCCACGAAAGGATAGACCGCTTGTCCTTGGACCTTTCCCGGAAGATCAGACCGACGAGTATGTTGACGCATCCGACCGAAAACAAAAAGAACGCGGCCACCAACGGGAATTCCCTAACATGGTGGGAGAGAACGGACGCGCCGGTCCTGCAGGAAAAAAAAGGGTTAGGTAGAACGCTGGAATTAACGTCGGGCGACGACGTACAAGCATTGCATTACTCCGAGTGCGCCGACACCAAAGTCCTTTCCGAGGACGGGAAAGAAGCGGTCAAAGAATATCGCAGGCCAACCTATACGCACTCTCAGCCTCCCGTTCTTCCACTCCACAAGAGAGCGCCACACATACCGATCTCGGACAGGACAAGCACGATGGTCTGGAACACGATAAAGACCCGGTTCAAGACAGACCAAAAGGCCCCGCCAGGCTGGTTGGGAACGGTGCTGTTTCTAGATGACCATCGTCAGAGATACGGAATCTGGTGACACGGGACGCGTACGGGACGTAGTCCATATTTCCCAAGTCGAATGCGGTCTGGTTGAAATTGCCGTCGGTGAACGCGTTGACGGCCTCGATGTCATCGACCAACACGAGAATGTTAGTCGCGAACACGAGTAAGAGAGCGATGATGCTCAATGCACGGACGATGTTGAGAGCGATGAATACACCTAGAAAGACAGTCTCGTCGACGCGCGCGACCAGTGACATGGTAGGTGACTTACGCGCGAAATCAGGAAGGAACATGTTGAACGTACGTGAAATGCCACTAGCCAGAAGGCACAAGGAGCGAACCTGCGCTTGCAACGTAGAGATACCAAGAACAATTGAAGTTAGAGAGCTTGGACGACCAGCAAGCTGCAGGAAATAAGAATCAGGCTAGGGATGGCTAATGGCCGGGTGGTCGCTGTAAAAGATGTGCAACGAGTCCTCTTCGACACTTGCGTATTAAAACGTGGACTCTGGTAGTGGAGCGACGTCCATTTCCCTGGAGACTGGATCGATTCCATTGTTCTCCACTTCAAGAAATCAGTGTGGTCGCATACGTACAGTACCTACAAAAAGAACAAAAGAAAACAAGAACAGTGTAGCCTGATAAGGTTAATCCGTGGGACAAACAAACTACATAACACAGGAACCTCTCCCCCGATCGTACAGTGGGTCCAATGTTATTCTTTCGCTATTCGCTACCGACAACGTCTCCAAGCAGACGCGCAAAGTGGATTGCATTAACGGACGAGTCATAGAGTTTGTCCAAAGCCAGGGTATATGACGCAAGGTATTAGAGATAGTAGACAGTGCTCTCATGGGTCTTCGGTTGGTAGTGGCGGGACGGCTGGGATTTGTCCACCTCGTGTACGTTGTGATTTCCTGCGTTGCTGTGCCGCTTGAGACCGCTCTTGTTCGGCTCGCATGGCTTGCATAATATCGAGTTGCTGCGCTATGAACTCCTGCGTATTTGGTCTGTGGTACGATTGAGCTTGCGTGACCTCCAAGTCATCCAACGATGTCGTACCTCATTCGTAGGATGCGTATGATGATCTCCCCGCTGAACACCTCTTTCTCTTGCTTCTCCTTCTTGCGTTCCTTGATCGTCCCAAGGTTTCTTTGGTTGTAAACACTCTTGACGCGCTTCTTGATAGGCACAGCCTCTCGCAAACTTTGTTGCATGGCGCGAACGCATTCTTCCATGAGTGTGTCCCTGCAAGCGAGTTAGACACGTCCATGATTGCACGTCTCTACTCACGTAAGCCAATCGTAGTACAGGCGAATCGACACCACATCACGATACTTTTGGTTCTGCAGGGATTCCAGCGGAACACCTTCACCTTCAGCATGCAAATAATCCCTCAAGAACTGTACGTCTGGTCAGCAAACAACCCAAGATACAAGCTCTAGAACACTACCTTCAGCCATTTGAAAACGATATCTACTTCCTTATCACTCAGAGGTTTCATATCACTGGACAGTTTGGATAGAGGTGGGATGAGAAGCCCTTCAATGATAGTCAAGACTTCCTTCCAGATCTTGAGCATTACCGTGTCTTTGACCGTCTCGGCCAAGTGGGTATTGAGGGTGTGCAAATTAGCATCGAAGTAGTCAAAGAGGGAGACGATAGCTCGCTCGATCTCTACGTCGGTCAGTTCCTCGGGACGAACGCGAGGCTTTTCGGACGACGGAAGAGGTATTTGTACTTCGCTTGAGTTTGTGCCAAGTGCAGATCGATACAGTTCAGTTACGTTCGCGAAGGCTTTGTTGTAATCCAGAACCGTGCCAGTCTTGATGAGACTTTTCAACACACTGCGCGACAGCGACTGTCTGATGAGCGGAGACATCTGATGGCGGGAGGGTAACTATGAGCACCACCTACCAAGGATCGGAGTTCACCCACTAACCTTATCAATGAAAATACGCATCATGTCGCCTTCGCTTCGCTTCAAAGACCTGAACGCTCGTCCAAAGTAGAACTGAGCGTCATCCTTCTCCCCCTCCATACTGACACGCAAGAGAATCCGACCTTGACGGCCATGATTGGCAGCCTCGAGATTCAGCCATACATCATGCGTCAGGAAATCGCCGTATTGTGCGGGGTTCAGGCAGACAAAACTACGACCAACCACGTCGTGTTGGCCCACCAGCGCACGATCTCGTATACTGCACATGAGCCAAAGCGGTTTGTCGACTGAAATGTCAAAGGTCTCCTCCCCTATGGCTGAAGGTCAGAATAGTAAAAACCTCCAAGTGAATAATTCTCACAGCGAGGATTAAGTGTCTCATAAATTGTTCGAGTCTTTACTAAGCGGTTCCCTGCTTCATCGCTAAGGGTGACGAACGTATCCAGCTGGGCCGAAGGACTGCTGTCGAGTGCTACGAGGTCCTCTGCCATTACTATTTTCACCGTAAACAGAAACTTGGGTCTCTCCACCTTCTCCGGTACGGGCGGAGATACGGCCAGCACGTCGGTGATTTTGTCCACCTGCATCTGGTTGTACATGTTATCCAGAAGCTTTCGAGCAGATTCGACGTTGTTGAGCTTGACACACGACTGGGGGCGGAAGTTGAAGGGTTCGACCTTCTTTTCGCTTGTTGTCGCGAGTTGCTTGGCTTTTTCAAGCCAAGCGGAAGACTTCTGGGGCTGTAAGTATTCGGTTGGGCGAGGGAACATCTCAGTCATGAATAGCTCTTCAACACTACGACAATATTGCTCAATCGCTTTCGAGATAGTCTGGAAGTATGATAAGCAAGATGCCAAGGCTTTGGATTGATGACATTGTACCTTTGAAAGACTGGTGAAAAATCTGGCGTTCTGGTATTCGTCCGACCATTCCAATTCCTGGAGGAATGTTATGGGGCTGCGAAGGGAATCAAATAGGTCAACAATAGATGAACTATGGCCCTCTGTATTTTCCGCTTCAAACTGTGCGAGCACGTAAGCTTCCGCGATGCTCGGGGTCTGCTGCGAGACGAACCTTGTCAGCGGCTATAGCCTATATCGCACAAATCAGTCAAAATGAAAGGTGACGGAAATGAATACTGACAGCTTGAACCCAATGATTTGTCTTATTGTCGGTGTCTAGCAGCCACTGGAGGACATACGACATGAAAAACTGGCTGAGATCAAAGTCGACATGGCCACTGGGGTAAATGAGCAACCAACGACTCCGTGAAGTCGACGGAGTCTTACTTTGGACAGAATGCCTGGAACATCGACAGGAGCGTCTTGGTCCTTCGATACAAAGCGAAAATGTCCTGGATAGGCACATCTGGTGTTGGTCCATTCATGGATGATTCATAGAGCTTCTTCGATGCACTCTGTAGATCAGCAATGAATAACGGGACGGTTACTCCCACAACTAAAGAGACGACATCGACTCGGCTTGAATAAGAAAATGAAGGATCAGTTCCATATACGAAAGAGGCTCGCAAGAAACCGCATACCCGACAAGTGGCTCGGGGAAACGTTTATCGAGTTGCTTCGCAGCCTTTTCCAGTTCGTCAGTCACCAAGAGCAAGGGGAGCGCGCGATTGACTCCGGGGGCGGCTTGAAATTGTTGGATCTTTGCCTGATAGAACTGCTCAGAGAGTGCTTTGATGTGATCTTCTAAGTCTAAAAGGCGTGCGCTGATATCCGCTTCGTAACGAGTTATGAGACCACTTTCCCGCACATGGTCGAGCACGGTTAGATACGGCTGGATCTCCGATACCTTGACATTTGGTATATTCTCCATTGAATGGTAAAGGGAAGAGAGAAAGATGTTGTAGAGGCTACCGTAGACGTTGGAAAGTAACTCTGCCTATAGTCGAGAGAATGTAAACAAAAACCCGAGTTGATTCAGGGGTATTACGTACGTCTTGAATTGCCCACTTGTCGACTTCAAGGTCATGAAGTACTTTCGAGACCGCCTGCAAAGCCTCGGGTATACATTCCATCGGTACATGACTGCGTTCATAGAATTCCTTGATAAGGTCCAGGAAGCACGTGACACGGTATGGCTGGCTTATCCGCCAGCGTAGCGCGCATTCATTGATGAGATTGGAATGAGGAGGGCTCAGAATCGTCAACGGTACTTCGTCTGCGTCATCAACCTCGGGTCCAAACATCATCTCGAGATCGGCAGTGAGGCAGTATTCAACGAGGCGTTTGTAGAACCTCTTGGGATTGGGAGGAATAAAGGTGAAGTTGTGTCCGACACGGATCTCGTCGTCGCCAGAAAGGTCTTCCTCGACTGTCTCCGTGAAGGCATCACCGCTTGTGCGCGGGTCGTCCTGTGACCCACCAAAGATAGATAGCCGACTTCCGATGGAGGTGGCTCCCGTGTGCCGAGTGGACGATACGGATGGTGTAGTGTGCAATGAGCCAGGACGTGGTGAACTGCCTCCCTCTGCAGGTACTGATTTAGCGAGCTCCGGATTCAAAGACATCATCGCCACCATGAGTTGCGAGAGATGGGATGTTTCCTGCGTTCGCCACTGGTTCCACGCGGCGTCGCTGTCAAAGTCTTCGCGTCTGCCCGGAAATGGAGCGCCAGCATTGATGTTCTTTAGACACGTCTATCGCAAATATGTTAGTATGTTAGTGCATTTCCGTTTGCGGTGAACTGGATCAATGTACCTTGAGGTCAACTACGGCCGCCTGCAGAAATTTTGAGTTCTGTGGCAAACATGAGAACCTCCGCTCGTACCTTCTCTGTGCACGTCTTTCTTAACCTGTCAACCTCAGTTTGCATGGCGTGTTCAGGAATCTTGAATAACTTGGCGATGACCAACACGAATGGCATGTCGTGGATGTTCGTACTAATGCCAGGCGTAGTGCTCACAGAGTCTCCACGATCCCGAGAGGTCGAGGCGGTGTCATGACTCGATTCGCTCGAAGATTGCGAGAGCTTCGTGTGATACGCGTCCAAACGCGCGTTCAGCTCGGGTGAAACATGGCTAATGCTTTTGAGACAATCGCGTAGCATCCTCACGAACTGCGCAATCTGGTTGTTGACCTCGACTTTCCAGGCGTCATCGACCAACAGCGTCGGTTCTTTCCTGAGCACACCAGTGGCTTGTGAAGCAAACATCAAGATGAGCTCTTCGATGCTTCTGTTCTCTTTCATCTGTCTTCGGAACGGGTCGCCCATGAACTGGTTGTAGAATGAACCCATGGTTCGCCGCGTGAGCTGATCAGAGTACCTAGGGAGGACGTCAGGCAAGACGGCTATCGACAAGATAGATGGGCCACGCACGCGGGTTCCTTTCCCATCGCAATGTTCTGTAGTTTCTGTTCGAGTACTTTGAGAAGCTTCTCGGGGAACTTGACGCTCTTGGATCCATCCCTGATCTCCTTGAAGATATCGCCTATGGAAACGATAGAGTGTGAGATAGCGCCAGAGATCTTGTGATGGTGGTCTTTCTCCTTTGTTTCTGATCCGTTCGAGTGTGCTTGTACGACCTTTGGGGAGGTGATGTAGCTCAGGATGCTGTGTCGATGCGTTAGCCGGAACGAAATTGAAAGTTAGTGTCCGACTCACGCAGCGCGGAGAGCATAGCTGGGAAAGGATCAGCAAGGGAGCGTATCTGTGACTGCGCTGTACGCACTCGAAGAGATCGTCGTCCGAGACACGATACTTGGAAACCCGTTTCTCGTGAGCGACGCTGTCGTAGCTCCGTCTTGACATGACGACCAAGCGAGGACACTTTAGGTTGGCGAGAAGTAACAAGTCAAGGCACCAGCTGGATGACGGTTGTCCACTGCCTTCAGAAACGCCAAGCACAAGCACAAGCAAATACGACTCTCTTTGGCTAGGTACTAGGTAGTAGTTCAACTGCAAATAACACCTTATGTCTATTCCATCTACAACTCGTCATGCTCAGTCTGTCTATCTGAATTCGGTTCTGAGCCAGACGACCCTGACTCCTGTGATGAACTGGCAGGCTTCTTGACCTTTGGTAACTTCCTGTTCGCCAACCGCTGCAGATGCTTCTCGAGAGTCTTGACTCGTTCCTTCATCTCCCTCGTTTGGATGGCAGGGTCTTCATTCATCGGCGTGCGCTTCTGTCTCTCGACACCGTTATTCAGCCACACTTCGTGCTCCTTCAATGCCGCCTCCAGCGCATCGAGCTCTTCAGAAGTCCATTTGGAGGGGATGTTGGCAGCAGCTTCGGCAGTGAGGTTCGTGCGTGCTTCGGTAAGGAAGAGTCTTGTAGACCAGTTCCACTTTTGGCTGTTATTCAGTGCTTCTGGGAAGTCTTCGATCTCCTTGTACCGGTGTGCGATCGGACGCTCCAGTACTCTGCACATAGACTCAGAAAATCAACACACGATGCATCTAATATGTACGCACTCAAGTGCACTGCGCTTCTCCCTCAGCGCCGCTGTGTCAGCTGTTTCACCTTCCTCGTAGAGCCAGGCGGTAGTCTCCGCAAGTTTTTGTAAAATAGCCTGCCTCTCAAAGGCTTTCGAACACTTCATGAATGGCGAGTCTGCTCCATCCTCGAGGAGGTCACGGAGCTTGTACAGATATGCCTCTAGGGTATTGTGCGCCTCTTCGCGACGAAGTTTCGAGGCTTCCTTGTTGTCTATTTCACGTAGTCTGAAGTCACGCATGACGTTAGCAAGCAACGAAGTTCTTCGAAAATGAATGAACTGACCTATCACGAGAAGCGCGCTTTTCTGCGACTGACATAGGAGGAAGACTGGAGAATACTACGTTGACCTCCAAAGGAATAGTGCTCATGTCCTTTTTTTGTCCGTTGGTCTTCTTTTCTTTTTCTTTGGTCGACGAAGTGGCTCGTTGAGCTTCGCCTTCCTGAGTCGTACTCTCTGCGTCTGGCTCCTTCAGAACTTCCTGCTCTCCTGAACCTCCTCCAAAGAGGCCCTTCAGCATGCCTGCAACGGCTTTATGATCAAAAGAAAGCCATGAAAAGTTTTACATACCTGTGAGTGAGTCGTCCTTGACTTCACCGTATGCGACTGCTTCTTTCGCGGAGACGAACCCAGACTCGGACACAGCGACCGTGAGCTTGACGACGGGATCAATGGCCCCGCGCTCAGTAAGGTTACCTAGGGCTTCTGCGACGCCGTTGATTTGAATTTGGAGGATTTCGCGCGGGAAGCCACTAGGTGCGTAAATGTTAGTTCGTACGGCCCCGCAACCTCGAAACACTCTTACGGAGTAACTTCAGTCTTGTAATCCAGCCAGACAGAGAAGTCCTCTTGACGCTTGAACGAGAGTGTCTTGCGGGAACCATATTTTGAACCTTTGGGGAAGATGAGCGAATGTATGGTCCGCGAGTCGGGTGTAGAAGCGAAATAGGAAGCTTGTACATCGTATGTTGCAATATCAGTAACTCGAATATCTTTCGTCTTGAACTGCCGCGACAAGGAAGCACCATAGAGTCCTGCACCTGTAGTCACAGACGATGCTACTCAGTTATATGCATGAATCACAGGAGACAGAGCCCTACCTAGCACAGCGGCCTCATCGGCATTCACGTTTTGCGCTATTCGGTGCCTGGACAGGAGACATTGAGGGCTTTGCAATAGTGTCGTTAGGAGGCACCTACTCTCCAACAGCGGCTTTGATTGCAGCCTGGACCATTGGTGTTCGAGAGTTTCCACCGGTCAGAATCACAGAAGATATTTGATCCTAACAACAGGTCAGTTCAAGGTAGACCGGTAGGTATAGACGACCTACCAGCTCCAGGCCAGCGCCGGCTAAAGCATCATAAATGGGTTTGGCAAACCGGCCGCGCAAATCCGAGCACGCCCTCTCAAACTGTTCACGAGTAACCTTAGTCTTGAAGTCTATATCGAAAGCGACGCTCTCCACCTATTACACAGGCCCCGCATCAGTCGTTGAAATATACAGCAAGTTAGTGAACGCGTACCGTCGGCATTGCTTCCGTGTTAGCACTGAGAATGGCCTTGATACGGCTAGCCTCTTTCCACAATTTTGCCATACCACGTTTGTCTCTACGGATGTCTCGTTTGTGTTGAGTGATAAATTTCTCCACGAGAATTTCCCTCATGCGCCTGTCGAGGTCGGTACCGCTGATCGACCGATCAAAGCCAGCGCCCAGAACAGATATTTGTGTGTAAGATGCTTTCGTCTTTGGGTCTTCGGCAGCCGCAAACGACACAAGCGTTGCCCGGGTCGAGGAAGCGCCAGCGTCGTAGATGACGTGGTATTCGGGGGTCGAGGAAAAGGTTCGCGTCATAGCGTAGTTGATCGCGACAGCAGTGCCGTCGTTGACTAACGTGAGCGTCCTCATGCCCGCAATTTCCACGGCGTCCGCGACGGCGTCACGCTCGAACTGCGTGTAGTGAAGTGGAACGGTGAGGACGACGTCTTGAACGGGTTCCTCGGCAACGCTCTCCGCAAGCTGCTTCACATAAGCAAGTTGCATGGCAATGAGCTCCTCTGTGCTCCATTCGGTACCGTCACTCTGTTTGAGTGCTACTGTTGACCGTGCAGACTCGACGATGTCAGAGGTAGATATTTGGGTGAAGTAGGATACAGCCTTGGAGCTGTAAGGCGCGCCTTGAAGGAGTTTGAGAGATGTGAACGAGTCCGAAGGGAAACGCGAAGCCTAGAGATACTTTGAGTGCATGTTCGAGGGCATGGACGGGATACGTACCAGGTTAGCGGCGTCAGAACCAAACAGTCGGTCATCTTTTTTCCAAGCGACAGACGACTGAATCTTTCTCTTGGAGTCCTTGTTCAAAAGAACGTCGAAGGGCAAGCCCGGTTTCATGAGGGACGCTTTGATCCAGTCCGAGCCATAGTCGATGGCTAGTATGGCTGCAAAGGAGGATTCAAGCAATCCGGCGAAGAGAGTGAAGAGGCATAAGGCTCTGCGTAGGCAGAGACTAGGCATAATTATGAATAAGAGGTATTCACCAAACGGAAGAACACGAAAACACGACAAGCATCGACACCACACTGCGACCTTTGCACTTCAAGGTAGACGTGGCAGGACACGTAAATCTAATGATGACTAAGCAAATCCGAAAATAGAAATATAGCCCCTAGGGCACACGAATTGTCCATGTCTGAAACCAAGAGAATGAATTCCGCTAGTCGCACTTACAAACTTCCAAAATAAAAATCAGAGGATTTATGCAGAGCATCTCGCCCAGCACGCGGACGATCTCGTGCACCCATTTTCCCGGGTCATATCGTGTCGATCAGGTCAAGGTCATGTAGCAAGCGACCATGTCCTGCACTAAAACCATAGTAAATGATGATGTCGTCAAAACCTTGGACTCTTGCGCGCCAGCCATACAGTTTGTGTGACTCACTTGGTAGTTGTTTCTATAGTAAGTACTGCAGACAGATCAAGACGTCCAAGCTGTACGTAAAGTGTGTACCTGGCGATTTCAGATGCGGCTGTTTCAAGTCATGCCTCAAGTTGCTACAGGCTTGGAGCTCGAGTCGTCCTGATGGAATATGAGCTGAGTACTACAAAGATAGCAGTTTCTAGCGATACGGTTCATTCCGTGAGGCTCCCCAGCTTGGGAACCTCCAGCCTGCCAGTGCCCCTGCTCCATAACCGGCCAAGTTGTGACGTTGACCCTCAGCTCCCTATATTTGGTCCTGTCAGGTACTAGCAACCGGCAAGTGTCTTGCCAAAAGGCAAGGCTCGTCTCCTGTTCAACTTCAACTCCCTTGCTACCGCCTTCAACGTCTGATGACGATCATGTACCCACCGATACAGTGAGTCGAGGATTCTTTGAAGGTAAGATTTCAATGACGACGAACGGGTCGTTGACTCCAGATACTGTGAGCCCACCCGACTCTCGTCTTCTTGACGGTGACTAACGCATCCTCACTAGGCCTTACTGGGACGCTATTCTTAATGTACGACGCTGGCTGTCCCAGAAAACCAACGTATACTGATCGCAACACTCAGCTCGGCCGTTGTCATGGCCATTTCTAGCATCATTGGCCAGACTCACAGCAAACTGGACATACTCGTTATCATCTTCTCAGTAATCTCGTTCTTCATCGCATGTGACCAGTTCCGGAGAGCGTTCGTATCATGGCAAGAAACGAGAAAGAAGCTGGCCACCGTCGAGTCTGACGTTTGATATCCATCACGGTGAGCACGTTTTCTGCTTCCTGTGACAACGACAAGTGCAGACATTTCACGCTTGACAGATGCTTTTACTTTTTTACATCTACCTGTCTGTATTATATACGCCATACCACATTATTCACCCAGGGCGATCGCGCCTCATCGAAATCCAGAGACCCTATGATTCGTAGCTGTCCTATTATCTTGCTTCCCGGAATTTGCGTTGCATTGAGAAATCAACCTCTTGCGCGGGCTTATCGCAGACACATTATCGACGTTGTCAGCGACATGATGTGGAGGGCATGGCGCGTGACTAGTCTGGTATCGTTTCTGTTCTGACGGGTGTCCGGAAGCTCTGATTCTGACCCATTTTGTCAATATCAATCATCATCGAGGTACCGCCTGACCCGATACACCCTTCTCAGTTTCGATAGCTTACTGAGTCGTTGGGGAGTCAAATGAAACACTCGGGTTTGTTAGGAATGACGTCACCCACTATCACTGGCAGTAGTGATCTCACGACCAGCCAAAAATAGCTTTGAGCTTCCAGATAACCAAACTGCTGAAAGATAGTCACTGTCGAATTGTCTGCCCGAAATCGAAAGGATTGCACATTTGCAACTGGCAAGCCTAGTAGTTTTCTATTATACTACGATCAGGGTTTCAAATGCCATCGATCTGAGGTGGTATACAGAAAGATGAGAAATGAAGCCTTAATTTGTCGTAAGCAACTTCCACAGCCTGTCTGGGGCGCTCGTTTAGTGCACGTACGATACCTTCTCAGGCTCGTGGCGATCACTTGGGCCCTGATCTCACACAATCCACGGGGTCAGGGGAATGTGAACGCTCTCACCTTCATGAGGATCCCCGTTCCCGAGTCTTAGCCCTCCACCATGACCAATGCCCAACCAAGCTCTATGGTACCCCGGTGGTTCAAAAAAGGATCAGTATAGCGAGGCCGCCAGCCCCGCCGACAGAGGATTCCGACGTGCTCGTGCTCAACTCTCGATCAACCTTGCCCGATTCCTCCGCAGTGGGAGAAGTGCTCTATCTCGACCTCCGTCTTCCCCTGCCAACCACGGGATCAGTCAGCATCAACTGGGCATCTGCTGGTTTGAGAAAAACCGTACCATTGACACTTGATGAAGGGGAGGAAAACGCTGTGCGATATCAATGGAAACATGCAATCGATTCGCACGGACGCGACGAACCGGCAGATGAAGGAACGATGGTTCATCGCAAAAACGAGAGTGGGGAGAACATCAAAGTTGAGATTGGGGTTGGCATCGATCCTGAAACAGGGAAGATGGGACCTTGCGAAGAGGTGGGGAAGTGCGTTTACTGTGCTAACACTCTGTGGCATTCCTACTCACCTTTTCAACCCCTCCAGGGCAGAACTTATCCCTCCGGCCACGCCGTTCGTGTTTCTCGTGTCGAATAAAAACACAGACCAATCTACCAGATTCATGGCGGTCGTGGGTCCACACGCAATGGGTCTTTGGCAAACAGATGTTGATCAAACATCATCAACCACTTACCACAAGGAGTTCCATGCAGTGCGATTTCGGATTGATATCGAGAAGTGGCGAAGAGGGGAAAGTGAACTCCCCATTTACTGGGAAGTATTCTCATCGGGATGTCAGAACCTCGACGATCAAGTGGGAAAGCTTGTAGAAGAGGTGCTAGCACGTATGTAGAAGGGAAGGAAAGCGACTATGGCAACGGGGGGAGGAGCTTACGTTGAGGGACAACCGAGGCAGAGCCTCGACCTGGACAGTGTGGGATGCGGGTTAGGTCGATAATTAAGCACTAAAGGAATGATATGCATGGAGGACAAAAGGAACGTATGCTTTGAATATTGCCTTCATTAGGGTAGAGATTCGTACACGAGCCTGAGAGTACACAATCACAGTCCTGAACAGTACCATCAGGAATGCGATAACAATCTGATAAAGAAGCCCAACAGTCGTCCAAACCAAATTCAGACCTACAGTATGAGTACAACGCTAATTCTTTACTATGTTTGATTGGCTGTATCTTGTCAGGGTTTAATAACCTGGTGATCGTTAGGCCGAAAAGTCGATAGAGCCTTTCAGCTATTGCGGTCAATCAAACTTTCGACTAGGCCGGAAATTAGCGCGGATTCAGAGGCTGTTCAGCAACGTGCCAGATCTCAGTGTTGTACTGTCATTTTCATGTCGTCAGTCGGTAGTCATACATGTATGGCATAGACTCACCTGAGTGACGAACGTGCTACATGACACAGGCCCTGAGAAAGCAATGTCTCTATTTGTAAAGTCGAGTCCCAACTGGCGTCCCCATCATCGTCACGTTCCTTGGTTTCTCGGCGAGCTTGGGGTTCTCTGCTTTGCTACTTTCCGATCTATCGTTAGTCACGAAGTCAATTGCCCACCTATGCAAGCTCGGGCAGGGCAGGAATGTGTATGGATGAACAACGGCCGGATAACCATGTGGCTGTCTGATGACAGATAGACTCCGAAGAGGAAGGGTACGACATCGGCCGTAACTAACTAGATGTCGGACAGCAGACCATAGGGCCGAGCGAGACAATTTGGGTAGAGCGGTGGCAACGCCCTGTGTGTCAGCATGGATCCTGGGAAGTGCGGATTCAAGGACGCTACACTGCTTGCCTGGTGGGAGAAGAGCTAATTGCCGATTGTTGTCGATGGCGCGTTCACGCAGAGGTTGTTTCTTTGGTAAGAAACACTGAATGTAGCAATGGAAATCGTGATAATCGGTGACCAAACGTATGCGCGGTTGGTGCAGCGTGCGATGATGGTAGATACCGGCCGACTTGTCCCGCAGAGAGGATGACGGAATACGGCTGTTCTGACGTTCTAGCTCCGAGCGAAAAAAAACAAACCGCGCCATTGAATCGGATTAGATATCGGTCGCGCATATAAACACCTCCTCGCTTTCTTTCCCTCCCCCATCCTTTCTCCACCACATCCCTCCCATCAAACACAATGGTAAGCGTCATCGCTGAGAAACGACATTCACTTTGCTAACGACGCTTTGCAGGTCAACGTCGGAATCAACGGGTGTGTCTTATCGCGATTCCTGCCGACGAGCAGATCTGACTCCGTGACGGATTCTTTCTTATAGATTCGGTATGTTACTCATAGTTGGCGGGAGCAAAGGTGTCTGACTTCCTTTCAGGCCGCATCGGTCGTATCGTTGCGCGTAATGCTCTCGAGAACCCAGAAATCAACATCGTTGCCATCAACGAGTATGCAATCAGCCCTACCCCTAACTTGCTTTTAACTGACTCCATCTCTTCCAGTCCGTTCATCGACCTTTCATACATGGTATGTTACTTCGATGTTTTTTTGTGTCATCCAGCTGAATTATGGTAGGTTTACATGTTCAAATTCGACTCCGTGCACCGCCGCTTCAACGGCGAGGTCACCACCAAGGACGGAAAGCTCGTCATCAACGGAAAGAGCATTACCGTCTTCGCTGAGCGTGACCCTTCAAACATCAAATGGGGCGAGGTCGGCGCCGAGTACATTGTTGAATCTACCGTAGGCAATCCCATATACCTAGTAACCGCGTTACTGATGTTATTCTATATCAGGGTGTTTTCACCACCACCGAAAAGTGTGTGATTCCGTCGTTAGGATCGAACTGATCACATAATTCATGTTCCGCGTCAGGGCTTCTGCTCACTTGAAAGGCGGTGCAAAGAAGGTCATCATATCTGCACCTTCCGCAGACGCACCCATGTTCGTTTGCGGTGTCAACCTTGACGCATATGACCCCAAATACACCGTCATCTCCAACGCCTCCTGTACCACCAACTGCCTTGCCCCTCTTGCCAAGGTCATCCACGACAATTTCGGTATCGTCGAAGGTCTCATGAGCACTATCCATGCCACGACGGCTACTCAAAAGACCGTCGACGGCCCATCTGCCAAAGACTGGCGTGGTGGACGAGCTGTTAACAACAACATCATTCCCTCCAGCACAGGTGCCGCCAAGGCTGTTGGCAAGGTCATCCCCAACCTCAACGGCAAGTTGACGTGAGTAGGAACCCGTTGGTACATCACACGAATTCTTATTTACTGCACTTCACTCTAGTGGTCTTGCCTTCCGTGTTCCCACCCTCGATGTTTCTGTTGTCGACTTGGTTGTTCGTCTCGCCAAGCCTACCACCTACGAGCAAATCAAAAATGCTGTGAAAGCCGCTGCCGAGTCCGAACAGCTCAAGGGTGTCATCGATTACACTGAAGACGCAGTGGTCTCCACCGACTTTATCGGTCACCCCGCTAGCTGTATCTTCGACGTAACGGGCGGCATCATGTTGAACGAGTCGTTCGTCAAGCTGATTGCATGGTATGACAACGAATGGGGCTACTCTAGGCGTGTTTGCGACCTCTTGGTATATGCTGCCAAGAAGGACGCAGAAGCTCAAGTTTGAAATAAGCGCCAATCAAAGACTCCTCATGCTTCGAGTTCGATGTAGGATTACCGCTGCCGAGGAGCGGTGCTGTCTCGCAGTACTTGTACATGAAGAAACCAACGAAAAGATCATCGGTGAAACAGCTGTACCGTACTACTTGGATCGCTTATTAGAGTTTTCGCCATGTCTCCTACGTAGAGTTGTAACGAGTTCTCTTCAAGACGGAAGCATCAGCGCTTGACATCGCCTCCTCTCCTAAGCCGACCCGAGTCCCAAACAGTCCAAGATCTAGTATCTTCAACACTGGTACTACTGGCACGCTTGATCCGTGAGCCAAGCAAGCTCCCTCAGCATTCGTTCCTGCGCGGAACTGTTACTAGTTGAGACTCGAGAACACGACTTCCCACATCCGAGTCACTAGCACTGCTCAGTGCATGCCAGTGTCTTGAGCTGCTCTCGTCAGCTGTTTGTACCCAAGATTCAACCTTGTTCTTCCGACAATGTCCCATTTGTTTTCTCGCTTGTGAGCTCCATGTAACATTTCTTTCTCTGAGAGTGCTAGTAGACCTCTCCAATTAAGTACCTGAACTATGACGAATACGCCCCCAGACGAGCAGGACGTATTATCAAGCAGACTACATACGGACAATATTTGTTTCTCGTCGCTGCCCCTTCAACTTGAAGTTGTTCTCAGGCTTGGTCACTGTGCGGTAAACGGTTAGTCGGACTCGGAACCGCACGAACGCTGCCTGATACATCAAGTTCATTCTCGCTTGACTATCACCTCTACCCTCCTGTCATTCCCGATACATTCACCCCGTCGCACTTGGTGCCTGGCAATGATATGAAGAGCTCCAAAATCGTTCGGTGGCCGTTCATTCTATCCCAGTTCGATGAACTTCTAGGCTATCATCCGCTCGTTTCAGTTGAGCAGCCACAGTCTGCCCGACGGACATTTTGCAGTGCATTCTCGACAGTATATTGTGCGATGCGTCACGTAGCCTAGCTTACGCTCGCTGGTGAGTTCAGGCCCGGGTTGCCTGGTTAACTATGTCACCAGTGAAATAGCACGCAGGGAAGATCGTCATATCCCAGCTTTGGGCCAAGGACGTCTGACTGCGTTGGGAGGTAACAGAAGTCTGAGAGATGGAAATGTCGGATCGTTTGCAAGGTTGATCGCAAGTCGGACGCATGGTACCATGAGAACAGTGTTTATACTGTAAGTCATATGGCCGACCATCTACATTCAATATTTTAGTAACTCGACGTCTCGTAGATCTGATGAGCTCGAAGGCGCCCTCGCATTGCTACGGTCCTCTCTTTCTCGATACACGCTGAACAAAGTGCTGCAGCCCTCCCAGCCAGCCTTACTTGGTGTATCGCCTATAACGACGCTGATCAAATCCCCTTCGAGATTAGCGACG
Source organism: Tylopilus felleus (assembly GCA_038091295.1). NCBI lineage: Eukaryota > Fungi > Basidiomycota > Agaricomycetes > Boletales > Boletaceae > Tylopilus > Tylopilus felleus. The sequence continues at coordinate 2,442 of JBBPOE010000015.1, read as the reverse complement.
GTCCGACGGTTTGCAAACCTGCCATCCTTTCTAGCTGCACAATGCTCACTCCACGTCTCTGTCATCATCGATCGCGCGACCTCTAGTCCGGCTCACCCCAACGGACGATCGCTTCCCGTTATTGGATTCATCGACGCCGATTTCCTTCACGCGAGATTCGTTGAGCAAAGAATGGTTAAGGATCTTGGATACATCAAGTGGGTTTGAAGGCGTACGCAGATACACTGAACAAAGAATGGACGCGGTTTTCACAGCTACCCCGATGCGACACGATGAGGTAGACTAGGCATGTCATGAAAATACTATAGCATACTACTCGTTAATGCTAGGGGATTCTGTCACAGTCGTCCCTGAGACTCCGGTACGAGGGCCTACAACAACGTGGGCTGGTGGTCGCAAGAAGTTAATCCATGTAGTCATTGATAAAAGTTGGTCATAGTTACCGATGAGCGGTCAGATTCGCAAGACAAATAGTCCTCTCCGCTTGAGGATTCCAAGGGTGAGGGCAGGTACTCGACCACATCCATGTGCTCCCCACTGATAGTAGCCTCGAGCGATGTCTATCCTTCTGCATTGCGTGTCTGAATATCGCAGCCAGAAGACACCAGGAGGTCGATCATCTCGAGGATGACGTCGGAACTGAGTGCGGTGCTAGACTCTATGGCGGTGAATAAGATGTCGGGAGGGGGGTGTACGTTCAACGAGAGGAAGAGCTCCACGACAGAGATACGTCCTCGCTCTACGGCGACGTGGAAGGGTGTAACCCCGCTGTTGTTGGGCAGCGCAGGATCACAACCTTGCCTGAAAAGCAACCAAACGATTTGAAGAACTTCATAGTTATCGATCGAGGCCACTGCGAAATGCAATAGAGTGTCCGCATTCCGTGCCTTCGCGAATACGTTGGCTCCCTGATTGATGAGAAAATCGACCATTTCTGACTTGCGCCGGGATAGTTTTGAGCGCAAGGCGACCCACAAGATATCAGAAGGCAAGCCTGAAGATGCACCTAGTGAAAGAAGAAAATTTGCAAGGGAGACATGCCCCTGTTCTACAGCGATGCGAAAGGGCGTTTTCCCATGAGAATCGCATTCAAGGATATTACAACCATGACCGATGAGGACTTTAGCAGTTTCCAAAGCATGGTTGTCGTCCTGAGATGCCTGCAATGCGATGTGGAGTATAGGGTCTCTAGTTGCGGTGCGGGTATGGAGCAAATCGGAAGGGGGGGGACACGCCGAGAGAGAGGAAGTATTGTACAAGAGAGCCAAATCCACGTTTGACTGCAATGAGGAGCGGAGTTTCTCCTGAGGAACTGGCTTCGAGGACTGCAGCCACCACAAATGAGGATTTTCGCGACCTTCAAAACAGTTTTTTCGTTCCGAAACGTTCGCAATGCGATGTGGAGCACAGATCTGCCGGTTGCGGTGCGGGCATGGACATTTGCTCCACCGTCAAGCAAGGAACGGAGCATTGGTATCCGCTTCGGTTTGTTTCGCGAGCCCAACTTGAACGCGACAAGGACCAAATTGCAAGATGGGACGATTCCAACTTGAAGAGACGTGATGTATCTTACAACAGAAACAAAGCCACGTCGGACTGCAATATCAAGAGCAGTTTCCCCAGAGGAGCTAGCTTCGAGCAGATTGCAGCCATGACAGACAAGGATTTTCGCAATCCTCAAAGTGTATTCTTCTTCCGAAATGGACTGCAACGCGATGTGGAGCACTGAGTCTCCAGCTGCGGTTCTGGCATGGACATTGGTACCGCTCTCGAGTAAGCAGACAATCGTTGACGTGTGACCCCTCTCTAATGCAATATGCAGAAGGTCGGGAGATGGTGAAATGCCAAGAGAAAAAAGAAATCGTGCAACAGAGAGAAAGCCACGTTCGATCGCAATGTGAAGGGCGGTATCTCCGGAGGGACTGGCTTCGAGTGGATCACATCCATGATTGACGAGGACCCTCGTAGTTTCCAAGGCACGACCATCATTCCATTCCCCGAATCCGAATGACTGCAATGCAGTCTGAAGCACCGGGTCCCCGGATGCGGTGCGGGCGTGGACATTAGCTCCGTTCTTGACTAAGCAGACAACCATTGATGATTTCTCCGGCCCATTCGATGCAGCATGCAGCAGGTCAAGGGATGGAGAAACGCCAAAAGATAGAAGATATTGTGTAACAGAGACCACGCCACGTGTAACCAGCACACGAAGCAGGGTTTTCCCAGATTCACTGGTTTCAAGTGGATCCCAACCGTAATTGACGAGGACTTTCATAATTTCCAACACCCGATGCTCGGGACAGTCGAATAACAGCCATGTGATGTAGAGTTCAGGTTCTTCACCTGCAATGCAAGCATCGGTATCACTCGATTTATTATGACCGTGAGCACTCACCTGTTGACATCGGTGCAACCCGCAGTAGGTCAGGAGATGGAGAAATG